>JAYMTH010001878.1:0-13732 GCA_036897465.1 Pelargonium australe | reverse complement strand
CCCTTATACCCACCCAAGTGAATTTGGGGGAGCGGAGCGACCCGTTCGGATCCATAATTTTAAATGAGGTGTCATTACCTTATTGGTTTAATTGATATAACTTTATATCAGTTAACTGATATACATTAAACCATATATATATATATATTGTTTTAGGACATGCATTGCATTGATGGGCTCCGAAATGAGGAGACTTCAATCCCCAGGTGAAACAAAAACATCATCACCACTCACATAAATCCAAGTGGGAAAACCAAACCTGTTTGGAGGAAAAGAAAAGAAAAGAAAGGAAAGCGAAATGTGAGAAAGAGAGAGAACACAAAAGAGGAACACAAAACACAACAGAGAGAGAGAGAGAGAGAGAGGTGATGGCGTGATTTGCTTTTGCTTTTCTATCTCTCTCTCTCTCTCGAGACAGGAATCTTTGAAAAATCAAATAAAGCAGCTCCAAATTTAAATTATTTGGAAAATAAAAATATTTCAAATTTTGGCACCTTCAATTTTTTGTTTTTGTATTTTTTGGAACACAATAATTGATAAACATTCCTTTTGATACATTTTTTTTGTTTGCTATTTGGGTCAAGGTTCATGCAAATATGACAAAAACAATTTCTGATACAAAATGTTTTATTCCCGAAAATTATTATTTGGAAATAGTAAAATATATTTTTTGGTGTTTGTAATTCTTAAAAAAATCTAGCTTGTGGCAACTCTCTTCACTCCAGTTCGCTTTTTTCTCCATCGATTGGCCGATCGGGTGGTATTATTTCTCTATGAGATTCTAGTGTTTCCTCTACCATCGTTGAGCATAATTTTGTGGCTTTAATTGGGCCATTGATTCCGGTTTGTACTGTAAGCTTTGGGGAGCCATTTGTTCACTTTACTGTGGTTCATTTGGTTAAGCCGCAATGCACTTGCTCTTTCTCTAGGTTCTTGCATTAATAGCTTCGTTGTAGTTGATTTCGATTTCGCTTTTTGGGTGACTAGTCTCATCTCGTGTCTGAGTTCGGGCTAGTGCACTTTTATTTGTACTTTTATTTTGGACCTTCGAGTTATTAAATAAAAGGTACCGCTTGCTTATAAGAAAAAACGATATATATTTTTTTTACTTGATACACGAATAATTAATAAATGCCATAGTTCAAAAATTAGATTGTATTAGCCAGGTGCATTAACCGATTTAATATAATTAATAAATGTCAATAATTAAAAAATTAGATTCTATTAGTCATAGGGCTGTTCAAAAAAAACCACCCGCTCCGTTAACCGCTCCAACCACCCGCTCCGTTGCCCGCCACAACCTAACCCGCTCCGCTCCGCTACCCGCCACACCATAATCCGCTCCGGCCGTTGCATGAAGCGAACGGTTGGCGGGTCTGGAATTGCTGACCCGCGGATAATCCGCCCCGCCCGCCCCAGAATTTATTAGTATTTAATTTCATATATATATATATTCCTGTTTTAGCATTTGTTCGCCCTAGTTGGAAACGTTCCAGAACCTCCCTTTCGTCTCTACTCTCTCGAAACCCTTTCGCCTCTCCAAACCCTTTCGTCTCTCGATTCTCTCCTTCTCTCTCTCTTCGTCCAGATGAATCGACGCTGATTAGCGTTTGAATCTCTGATTTTTCTCACGTTTGTCTCTGATAAACCATAATTTCTCTCTCGATTCACCAAACGTCAACCCTAAATCTCAATCAAATCCCTAAATTAGCTCAATGAGTGAAGCCTTTCTATTTCCAATGTTTTACCGTTGTGCAGTTGTGCTCATAATCTGTATTCTATATATAGGATATATATTCATGGGACTAATGTATCTGCATATTCAGTTTCAGTGTTGCTTTTTTTGTTTCTGTTCTTGTTTTCTTTTTTCTCATGTTCTTCAGACTTCATGGAGTCTAAATCGATCAAGACTTCTGTGAATTCAAGTCCACCCGATGAGGTATATTTTTTCTCTCTCTCTCAATCTTCGTTTATCTTTTGCATGCTAAGATTTACCATGTTTAGTTTCTGCATGTTCAAAATTTATGATTTTGATATTGATTTTGGGATTGCTATAGATTTTAGATTATTTCTTATGTTAGTGATAGTTTTTGTTTCTGCATGTTCAAAATTTCTGCATTTTTAAAATTTATGTTTTCTGCATGTTCAAAATTTATGTTTTCTGCATGTTCAAAATTTATGTTTTCTGCATGTTCAAAATTTATGATTTTGATATTGATTTTGGGATTGCTATAGATTATAGATTATTTCTTATGTTAGTGATAGTTTTTGTTTCTGCATGTTCAAAATTTCTGCATGTTCAAAATTTATGTTTTCTGGATGTTCAAAATTTATGGTTTGAATCTCTAATATTGATTTCTGAGCGTACTGGGTATTATACTATTATTATTATGCATGGTATTTTCTTTGCTTGTTTCTGCCTTTCTGGTATTGATTTTTTCCCCCAAATGTTTTTTTTATCTATGTTATTACTTATTAGGTATTTTGGGTTGCTTGTTTTGAGGGAATTTAGATTTTGACACATTGCTCATTGGAGCTTTTAAAAAGTTGGTTTCTTATGGTGTGGGGTTTCATGGGTTGAACTCAAAGAACAATGGGTAGCTTTGCCAGAGAAGGAGAGTTTCCATTTTTTGATGCACCTGAGGAGGTAGCGTCTATGTCCGACTCAGGTTGTGATGATGTTGGGATATTTGATTCCAGTTCTAGCTGTAATGATTTGGTTGGAGATAGTTCTAAATACGATGTATGGATCCAGAGACCCAAAAGTGTTAAAGAGCGGCGGAGTAGGTTTCTGAGTTGGTTGGGAGTGAGTTTGGAGGGAGCTGAGTCAGAGGAGGATTCGGTAGGTGTGTCAAGTAACGTATTGGAAGGACGGGTGGATAGGATTATGGAGGGTAGTGGGGCCGTGTTAAGGAACTTGAGTTCTGAGGATGAGTTCTGTTCGAGTCGCTCTTTGATGTCTTGTTGGTCTACAGATAATTCAGATTTATGCAAAGAAGGGAATTTGGAAGGGGAAAATGAATGTAACATTGATGAAGCGGGGCAGGTGGGCAGGATGGGTTGTCAAGATGTGAGTACCAATAGTTCTGTCACGGTTAAAGAATTGAATTACAGTTCCGGTTTATCTTCTTTCGAACAACTCGTGCAGAGCAAAGTAGAGGAGGTAAACACTCTAGTGGGGACAGTTAAGAAAGCAAACAAGGGTTGGTTGAATCGGTTGCGCTCCATCGCTTGCATTTTGGACAGCCCAGTGGAAGATGAGATGTCTAGTCCTAACAGTTGCGATTTGATTCAAGATGGTAGGATTCAGAGAGTAAGGGTTCGTGTATGCAATAAGCGTTTGAAGGAACTTTCATCTCTTTACTCGGGGCAAAACATCCCAGCTCATGAAGGTTCAATTTTGACAATGAAATTCAGTCCTGATGGTCAGTATCTTGCCAGTGCCGGTGAAGACGGGGTTGTGCGGTTGTGGCAAGTGGTCGAAGATGACAGATCTAATGAACTGGACATTCCAGAAATTGACCCGTCCTGTCTGTACTTCACGGTGAACCGCTTTGCTGAATTGACACCCCTTGTTGTAGATAAAGATAAGATGGGAAAACCTCGGAGCCTGAGGAAAACATCAGATTCAGCTTGTGTAATCTTCCCTCCGAAAGTCTTCAGGATATTGGAGAAACCACTGCATGAGTTTCATGGTCACAAAGATGATATCTTAGATCTTTCGTGGTCAAACAATAATGTAAGTGGTTCAATTTGCATGAACCGAGCTAGATGTTGAAATATCCACTGCACAGAAAAGAAAAAAATAACTTGTCTTTTATTCTTTGTGCAGTATCTGCTTTCATCGTCGGTTGACAAAACTGTTCGTTTGTGGCAAGTGGGAAGCAACCATTGCCTCAAAGTTTTTCCGCACAGTAATTATGGTAAGCTTCTACCTGTTGCATATTCTTGCATTACATGTATTTGTTTAATTGAAGTATTACATGATGTTGATTGTATATTGAGGTTTTAACACAATCTCAAATTCTATTTTATATGAAGGAAAAAAATAATCTCTCATAAGTTTTCCTTGTATTATGTATGATACAGTGACCAGTGTTCAGTTCAACCCAGTGGATGATAATTTCTTCATCAGTGGTTCAATTGATGGAAAAGTACGGATATGGGGAATTTCTGGTTGTCAGGTTGTTGATTGGACCGATATAGGAGAAATAGTCAGTGCTGTGTGTTATTGCCCGAATGGACAGGTATGTATAACGATATTTGACCCCTTTCACTTTTCAGGATGTATGTGTAAATTCCAACAAGCAGAGGACTTAACTTATATGAATAATTTTGTCACCTCTCATGCAGGGAGTGATCGTTGGCTCTATGACGGGCAGTTGTCGCTTTTATAATTTATCAGGTATGCTTGACTAGGACAACTATTTGCATCTCCGTCTTGTTTCGCTTTTATAATTATTATTTTTGTGGTTTGCTTATTTATTATTATTTTTTTATCAGATAACCACTTGCAATTTGAAGCTCAAATTTGCTTAAACATTAAGAAAAAATCAGCCAGCAAAAGGATCACCGGCTTCCAGGTATTAACTCCTTGCCTTGGTGCCTTGTTTGTTGTTCTTAACTTACCTTGACATAAACGGTTTTGCCTTATTATATATTCTTGATTGCAGTTCTTCCCTCAAGATTCGAGCAAAATATTGGTTACTTGTGCGGATTCAGAAGTTAGAATTATTCAGGGGTTTAATGTGATTGGCAAATACAGGGGTATGCATCTTTTGTCATGCTTTTGATACATTTTTGTACAATATCTCGTCTTGCAACAAAAAATAATCCTCTAGATGCAAATTACTATATTATTTTGGAAAAGCAAAAGTCATTATCTCATGCAAACATATATTTTGTTGGGTCATTTAAAACTCTTGGCGGCAAACCTTGTGACACAGTAGTATAATAGTGTAGCTAGTTATCTTCTGGGTCTCGATCAATATTGATTTCTTAGCTTTACTCTTCTTTCTCTTTAGGCCTCCGTAATACGGGAATGTGTGCATCCTTAACCTCAGATGGGAAGCATATCATCTCAGCTTGTGAGGACTCGAATGTTTATGTGTGGAACTGCATTAGTCAGGGAGAATCTGTTGCTTCCCAAGCAAAAGTCGTCAAGTCAAGTGAGCGCTTCTCCTCCAATGCTTCTATTGCAATACCTTGGTCTGGAATGAGATACGGGAACTCAGGAAATGGACGGGATCTTCCAGTCTCAGTCAAGAAGTCACCTGACACCCTACCTTTTTCTTATCCTGGTTGTTTCTCTCCCGGTCAAGATATTTTAGAGTCTTATCCGAAGGGATCCGCAACATGGCCGGAAGAAAAGCTTCCACCTTCTAGCCCACCGGGCATATCATCTCCATTGCATAAATCTAAGCACAAGTTTCTCAGAACTTCGTGTCAAAGCACAACAAGCTCTCATACGTGGGGTATGGTTATAGTGACTGCAGGATGGGATGGGCGGATCAGGTCATTCCTCAATTACGGGCTACCAGTACTACGTTGAAACTCAAGCGATGGTTATCTTCAATAGAGTCGCGAGACCCTCCCAATTGGTCATTTTTATGTGCCCTTTTTGGCTCAGTAAATACTGTGATTTGGGTAAAATTTGATTGGGTTGGCAACTGATTAGTTTGGCAGCATCAACAATAGCGGCTTCAGATCATTGCGACTGCAGCTCCACGGATTTGGAAGCGTAGATGACTCTGGAACCATCCGTGGCAATGATTTTTTAGTAGCTGTACTACCCAACACGAGATGTTAGGCGTGCTGTAACCTTCCGGCCTTGGCTTAGGTGGTATTGCATTGTGGCTGATATATAAGTCTAAACAATAGATAGCGAGTAGATAAAAGTTCTTGCTTTGCAAAAAGGTCGTGATCGGAGATCCATATTAAGATGGTATCCACGACCTGTATATAGAAAGGAAGGTTTTGGCAGTTCCATTGTGCCTGCCGGGGATCTAAATATATATCTTTTTTGTAAATGTTGGATTGTATTGGGGTGTAAAGATTGTTACACCCGCCGTGTATCCCCCGTTTCAAGCCTTCAATGAAAGAAAATATATTTACACGATGTAAAACCCGTTCTAACGTGTGCCCTATTTCACCTACTACAGCTTATAGGACTAAACATTTCTGAGAATCTCTGGTATTGCAGGCTCTAGGTGGACCCATTTCATGGCACGTGGAAGCAGTTCAGTGGCTGTCACGTGATCCAGCATGGCCTCGGCAAGTGGCTGAGGTAAGCTTATCCGGTACTCTCAGCATCTTGATTTCAAAAACTGATCGATGATTCGTTATTACTGAAAAAAGTTTTTGTCTGCCGGCCCAGAAAAAGAGTAGTAATGTCATGTGATAGCATAGGCCAAGTTGTTATATGTGTGGTGAAACTCTGGCGCTATAAGCCTCATTGATTGGATTGCTGTACTGTTTTTGTGTCTTTTCTCGTGGTAGGGTTCGTTACATCACTCCCGGGTCAGGAGGCGGTGAAATCATGAAAGTCTTGTTTTGTGTGGGTGTCGTTTTCATAGCAATAGTACTGAAAATCACAAGCCACCAACCTATAGTTTCTCAACACTTATGCATGCATGAGTTTTGGTGTCACTTAGCTAAACCCTATAAACATTGCTTGGTTTTCGATCTTGCACGAGACCCACCTCATTGTTTTGCATACGATATTTGTTTACGCGGTTTCTCAGAACTTTAATTGTAGCTTTGTCCAATGTGTGAAACAGGACAACGGGTCGAGCATTTTGACATTAAGTACTATGATTATTTTTGCACAGCTAGTTTGTGACAAACTATGAATTTGTGTTCTTCTGATTGTACTTTGGATTCTTCAGCTGTCCTCTTCAATGTGTCTCTAAACAGCTTGATGGCTTATTGGCCTTTCTGGGGTTTTCTTGTGTTTGTTGTTTAGTGTTTTGTTGGTAATTTATGGTGCAGTTGGGGAATAACAAGAGAAGCTTGCAAAACTTCAAATTGGTATTTTGGGCCTCCCATATTGTAGGATTTCGACTAGGGCCGCATCTAGAGCTGGCAATTTGGGTTTCAAGCTCGAATTTTCGGGTTTGAGTGGAAAAGTCCTGACCTGAACCCGACCCACAAGAAGTGCGCGTCCGTTTGGTCATTTGGATTTTTCACAAAGAATATGTAGACTAGAGTGGGTTTGCGTTTTTCAAGTTTGGGTGGAAAAGTTCTACACGAACCCTAGTTGCAAGAGGTACGGGTCCACGTGGGTTTGCCATAGAGAAGGTGTGGATTAGGGTGGGTTTATTCGATTCAACCAACGCTACTAAAGTTAACTAGGTCTATTTTATGTGACCTGAAACTGCAAAAGTACGGGTTGGATTACGAATGCTCGCGGGTAAGGGTCCAAATTGTTTGCTCTACTCAAGTTAGATCATATATTTGACAATTTGTGTTGATGCATCATGATGAAAGTTGACTGTATGATGAGTTAATTTGAAAACGACGTGTAATAATTTTGCTAGGATGTTGGAACTCGAGTCTCTGAGTGGTGCGGGTCAACGTGGGTCCTACACAAAATGCGTGTAATTATTGTGTTTGGATATCTCAAACAGTTCGCTAATAAATGCTTGAGCCGATTAAATGATGGATTTGAGTTGACATCATACGGCTTAAAACAATTATCTCTAAAACTGAAAAGTTGGTTAAGTCGGGTTAGATTAGAGATTCTATGAACAAAATTATCATGTCGCCCTTACTCCTACGTGTTTGACGGGCTCAATACGAATACGATATCAATGATGTGACATGCTTGAATATTGAAAAAGAAACTTGCCTACTTTATGTAATATGACACAACACCACTTGAAAACGTTGTTGTCCAACCTGCGTTAGAGGGAAATTACCAAATAGCCCCTATATTTTTCTGTATCGTAGTTAAAGTTAACAATTTGTGATTGTGCCGTGTTGAAGATTGTTTGAGTGTTGCATGCACGACAAGTTTATGATGGTAGCTATATGGATCATGTTGACACACACGATTGACGCGAACGAGGCTGAACACATTCTACGCGGCAAAACCCGACTCGACACTTGTTTCGGAAGTGTAACACGACACGATTACGAAATGTGACTAACAAATACCTTACTTTCATGTCTTTTCAGCTGTAGTAATAATTGACATGAACACCAACAAAGTTAACAATATTGTAACAGTGAAACGTTGTTGAACAGTTTGTGATCACAGATCGATGAGACCAAAGCATGAAAATGAACAGGTCATGTGAAAAGGCTATAAAGTACAAAATAGTGAACAGTATTTACAGGAACTGCCATTGGGAGACAAAAAGAACAATTCAAGCACAGAACCTGTTCACAAGACAAGTTTCAGTGCCTTTCAGTTCATGTCTGTTGAAATTTTCACATTTTTTATTGTTATGAATAATTACCATTTTGGTCCTCCAATTATTAGGATTCAATTAATTTTTGTACTCTAACTAAATTTATAACGATATACTTTCAAAAACCGACCCAAAACTCAAATTGAGGTCTATTGACCAAAACTAGAAAAACCAACCGGAAACTCAAATTGTCAGGTCGAGTTAAAGACATCTAATCACCAATGCCATCTTTCTCCGTTTTCATCATGTAGTAATAACAAAATCTACTCTCTAGATCAAAGCCTCGTTGGCCGAGTAGTATATTGAACACGGTTTTTCTACATGAGACCTCATGTTTACGTCGTCTCAAGAACAACAATATTATATGTAATGTAGTATCAGAATGAGAATCAAAGCCATCTCGTGACAAAAAAAAAAAATCATAATCCAAACATGAATGATGAGTATTACATTTCTACCCTCATTCATGCACAAAAACTATAATCCAAATGTTGTCTCATGAATGGAACGTTTGTTTCAACATACTCAAATCTCATCACCAATGACGCAATAGTCGTCTCTATACAAAGCACAGGTACGGGCATTCGAAATTCAATGCATTCAGTAATCAGATTGGGTTCAGTTTAGCCCGTTTAACATAATATTGAACTTTCAACACAACCCCCGTACACAAATTGCCACACCTATCTAAACTACATAGCAAAAGTTACATAGTTTGCGCAATAAGACCCAACAAATCAAGCCCATTCGGGTAAAACTTGCAATTTGCATCCGCCAAATAGAAAGGAAGTCGGAGAATGTATATGTGCACGCAACATAAGTCGAGAAACAAAGATCATGTAAACGTGACAATAACAAAGACCCAGATGATGCCAAATCAACATAGAATCAAAGCACAAATGCTAGAGCACCCAAAACGTAAATATTGGGACACAAATGCAAAGAAACACCGAACATGCCATGTTATCCAACTTCTTTCGAATCTGTTTATAAATCCATAAAGTAAATGACACGCCAAGATTCATTTAAAGTCAATCACCAAGATCATGTAAAATCTAAATTTCACACTCGGGGAAAGGTAACATATAGAAATAAGCTCCATAACCCCAATTGGAGATTTCTCGTTCCTTTTTAACCATTTCAATAGAACATTCGAGTAAATTCAAACATGCAAGTATTCAATCAAACAAAAACAAATAAATCTACCTCCAATTCATAGTTCTTCACCGCGTTCTCAAATGAATAAAACAATTTCACAATAATAACTCAACAAAATCAACACAATTTGTTCGATTATACAATGAGAATAAGTTCAAAACCCAAAAGGAGATATTTTTTTCTACCCTTTCAATCAATTTGAAAGGCATTTAGATAACAATTCACACCCAACTGCTATACAAATATCAGTATATTCAAATCTCCACAAATTTATAAGTATTCAATTAAACAAAAACATGAAAATCTACCCAGTTTGGTCTCCTATTCCAATCTTCATTGCTTTCTCAAACAAATCATTTCACAACCCACCAAAATCACAACAGTCTGTTCATCGATTTCAATTACCAAATCCCAATAACTTCATCTTCTCTTCCCATTAATTCTACTTGTAGTTCCCTAATAAGATAGATTAATTAAGATTAACCAAAAACATAATCTAATATTCACATTACAAGGCCATTTTTTGGGTCTATCTTTAAGACTTTCAATCGATTTGAAGGGCATTTAGATAACAATTCAAACCACATTGCAAGTAAATTCAAATCTGAACAAAGTTAGTATTCAATCAAAAATGAAAATCTAACCAATTTGTTCTACAATTCCATTGTTAAATCACACACGTTTCAATATCAAAAACTCTACAAAATTAACTCAAACCCCACATAAATCACCACAATCTGTTCAACAATTTCATCTACCAAATCCCAACAACCTCTTCATCCCATTAATTCTCCTCATAGTTCCATAATAAGACATATTAATTAAGAGTTAACCAAAATCATCATCTAATATTCACATTGTACAATAATAAGTTTCATTACCCAAAAAGAATATTTTTTTTTGTTCTTTTTAATCCCTTTCAATCAATTTAAAAGGCACTTTGATAACAATCCAAACCAAAATGCAATTAAATACCAGTGAATTCATGTCTTCACAAAGTTACAGGAATTCAAACAAACAAAAACATGAAAATCTACACAGTGCGGTCTCCAATTCCATTGTTCTATATCACGATCTCGCAATCTCAAATAAACCAGACATAATTTGATAACTAACCCCCAACAAAATCACCAAAACTTGTTCATCAATGTCAATTACTAAATCCCAATAACATCATCTTCCCATTAATTATCCTCATATTTCCATAAATTAATTAAGATTAATCAAAAACATCATCTAATACTCATATTATACCAACAAAAAAAAAAAAAAAAAAAAAACCCTCACAACTCCAAAAGGATATTTATGCAATTAAATTATAAAAATATCAGTAAATTCAAATCTGCACAAAAGCCAAAAAGTATTCAATCAAACAAAAACGAAAGAATCTACACAATTCGTCCTCCAATTCCATTGTTCACCATCACGATCTCAACAAGAAAATAACACGATTTCATAACAAAATGAACACAGTTGGTCCATCAAATACCCACAAAGCCAAACCCTAAAAATATCTTCATAGAACACTTCCAGAAAGAAAAAAGAAAAAAACCAACCTTTTTTTTTCCACAAAAGGAGACGAAACCTCCATCACTCCCCGACCCACCACCGCGAATCGTCGGCGATACCGATCGGGCTCAGACCGGGAGCTGAGCGACGTCGTTTGGGGATTCGATTGAGAGCGTAGTGTTGTGGTTGAGGCTCGATTGAGCGCACATGAGAGGATTGTCGTAGGCCTCTTCGTCGTCGTCGGGCTCGTCGGTGGTGGAGAGGTTGATACAAGCGAATCTCTCCAGAGAGGCGAAGAAGGCCGATGCGACGCTCATCCCGACCCAGCTTGCCACGCCCTGTATCTTCTCGTACGCCGTCATAGACTCCATTTTCGGCGGTCTCTTCTTCGTTGGGGTTCTCTGTTTCTGGGTCTTTTGCTCGATTGGTTTGGAATTTTGGGTTTCGGCGATCGGTTTTTTGGGTTTTGTGATCTGATTTTCAGGGAATCTGAAGTTTCTTGGAATCAGTCTATGCTGGAGAGAAAGAGAAAGAAACAGAAGCGAGCTGGGCAAATAAAGGTGTCTCCTTTTTATTTATTTATTGATTATTTATATTTAAGATAAACAACAACAAAAGTGTGATAATTTTAGTGATTTATAATAGGGTAAAATGTATATCAAGTTAACTGATATATCAGTTGCAATTTGAGAAGTTAATGAGGTGATTACACCTTATTTAAAATTACTTATACCCACCCAAGTGAATTAGTGGGAGCGGAACGACTCATCCGAATCCATGATTTTAAATGAGATGTCATCACCTTATTGGTTTAACTGATATACATTAAACCCTTCTTTAAATTATATGTTTTCTATAAAGGAAACAATATTTTACCTTAAAAAACACTATTTCATATTTTCTTTTTGACAAAATATTTTAGATTTTTTTTTTGAAAATTCTAATTGAAATATATTACGTTTTCTTTTAGATTTTTTTATTTAAAAAAAATGTAATCTTTTTAGGGATTTACTATAATTGTTATTGGAAATAATGGAAATAAATTTTTAGACATAATGAGAATCAAATCCTAATATATAATTAGGTAAGTGACTCCACAAACTTTAATATACAATTAGGTAAGTGACTACATAAACCCTAAAATGTTGGACCTATATATAGAGGTTTTTATGTTCCATCCAAAACTCATTGTTAGTATTCATGTATGTATTTTTTTTTTGAAGCTTAGTATTCATGTATGTATTTGTTTTGTGTATTGTATTAATTGATATTATACATCCATGCTCATTTTCTTTTGTTGCTAATTTTTGTTTGTATTGATATTGTTTACTGTTTAGGAGGATTTAACTATATTGACGTAACGAGGACCAAGATGCACACCTTCTTGGATGAAGTTTCAGCGAAAAGTATCATGTGATTAATGTGTATGTAGTTATATGTAATTGAATTATTTTATATTTAGTTATTTTTTAAAATGTTATTGTTAATGATCAATCAATGAACAATGGAATCTAAATTCTTTTAGAATAAATTTTGGTGATTGGTATGTAATTTTTAAACGTTATAGTATAATTATGTATGTATCATGTAATTTTATTATTTTTGCATTTAAATACACAACTTAGTATTCTGCTCTTTACATTACATATTTGTATTCATAAATTAGATTCAGAACTATTATATTATTATAAGTTTTTGCTTCCCGTGCAACGCCCGGGATGAAAACTAGTATCATGTAGAAAATTAAATGAGTTAAATATATCGGGTCATGATTGGTCAACAACATGGGTACGAAAAGATTCTCAGTCAACATACTCATTCCATTCCTCTCATACATAAGTATGTGAGTTGTTCGGTATTTTGGTGTAGAGTTGACACGTGTATTTAAATGTGTTGGGTATGTGATTTTGAACTCAATTAGTGTTAGTCATGTTATGATAACCTCCTCATAATTATGTCATGTTTGTGCTTAGTAAATTTACTTGTTTAATAACCGGGCCGGATTGATGCTGACACATCTAACAACATAATACTAAATTTTCAACATATTCATCCCCCGAGATTAATTTAAGATGAACATGAGTTATAAAGACATACTCATATAGTGTAATTTGATCTTCTTTCTTGAGTCCCGATATGTCTTCAAATCAAATGAACTTATATATAATATCAATTCATTTAAACACACCATTTTATAACACAACAGGATAAGGGTTCGACATATCTCCCCTGCTTGTCAAGAGGAACAAATTACTACTTTAATCACTTATTTTTCTAGATTCATATCATATATAACAACAATTGTTACGATTAAAGTTACAAATACCATTTGAGCCTGTCAAAACATTAAACTTCTCAAGTACCGAACTATGATTATGTCATATTATAAGAATCACACATTACATGTTATTCTTGAGAATTACTTAGGATTTATAAGGTGCAATTCTCAAGAGTGTATTTCCAGTGTAATGGTGAACGATATCGAGTATTTATGATCGCGTTATCATGTAAAGTTTCCTCGAGTATATATATATATATATATATGAGAGTAAAATGTATATCAGTTGCAGCTTAACAAAGTCAATGAGGTAATGACACCTCATTTAAAATCACTTATACCCACCCAAGTGAAGTTTTGGGAGCGGAGCGAC
>JAYMTH010001877.1:0-13734 GCA_036897465.1 Pelargonium australe | reverse complement strand
TATAGTGACTTGTTAACCTTTCTGGAATACTAGTTGTCATGATGTGGAAATGCTTGAGTTTTTGACACAACTTGTTGCTTTCATTTTGAGTCTTTTACATCTTTTGGTAACAAGCAGCAGTTTAGTGACTTGTTAACCTTTCTGGAATTCACATGAGAAGGGAAAATGTGGTAAAAACACATATGTGTCGTTCTACCAGCTTGGTAATACTATTTAGGCTATGAAGAGAGACTTCTCTAATTTTAGCAAGTTCTTTCCTTGCTTTTCATTATCCTTTTTTATTTATGCCTTGCCTATGAATTTGGAAGTGTTAAAATTATTGTGTAATGTTTGAAGTGCATTTATACAGCAGAAGATAAGTCAGTTAAAGGAATTAATTGGAAATTCAACTTCTGTATCTTTGACCCCTTAGTTTTGGTGGTGTCGGCGAACAAAGAGTTGTGCATTCATTAGATGGTAATAAGCTTACAAAACCTGGTATACTAGTTTTTAGAGATAGCACGCATGTTAACCTGTGTAAAGTAGCTACACATTGGTTGCAAAATGCAACTCGTTTAGAAAAACAAAGAGCAGTTACTTATGTGAATATATATAATTTTTCCCATCTCTTTTAATTAGAGATATCTTATGGCATGAATGTTAGAGATTGAAGCATAAAGTGAGGATAAAAATTTGATCAATCATAATGGCGTACAAATAAAGTCTTATGACTTGTCTGCAGAATGAAGCTTCTGGGTTCATTCTTTACTCATTTCCAGCCTATGTATAAATTCTAATTCCAGTTCCTATTTTGAATTTATATTTAAACTAATTGTCTAATTTGCTTCACATATTTTCATCTGCTGAGAGGACTATTTGGAAAAGACCTTGTTGCATTCTCTCTTCCTGGCTGAAAAGTTGCATTTTCTCTCTTCCTGGTTGAAAAGTTGTTTATAGGAGATGTTTGGGAGTAGAATTTGGATGCTTCTACAGACAAAGCACAGCCAGCCCATGACTTCTTCTTTGCGAAGGGAACATTACCTTGTGGAGAGCAGGAACTGGAGGTGCATGCACCTTTCAAATCGTGCAGCGCACAGCTGCAGTTTTTATGGTATGGCCTCCTCGATATCTCCATGTCTCCTGTTGATATGCTTCCGACTCCTTCCGCGGCACACTGAAACATCATCCCAGCTACTATTGCAGCCATTCTCTTTTTGGGTTTATCCTTACGCCTGCTACGTTTTTTTTTTTTTTAATGTGTATGAGAATGCTTTTGATGCTTGTGCATGGTTTATCAAGTGTTTATATAGAGCATTAGGGTGAGGGTTTGGCGGGAATTACTGAGTTAGATTGAAAGATTTTTGCTCGTGTATCGATCACTCAGTTATTCCATCGAGGTTGAGAATTTTGGCTTCTAGTTTCACAGGTTATTGTCGAGGTTGTTATTTTGTTACATTTACAAGAATGACAATTGTTTCTTTCTCTTTTTCTAAATTATTCCCACAACTAGGGAGTGGAATGGTGGTTTTAAAATTTGGAGTTGGCTTGGCTTCTGTTGCTTGTCCATCAGTTGGCTTGGCTTTGCTTTTGTCGGATTTTATAACTGAATTTGTCTTCGGAATTCGTTATGGAGGGTTATAGTTTATTCCGCAGGAGCATATTTTAACTGATTTCTTTGGTGGGATTCCATTATTTTATTTTTCTGTTATATGGGTAGTGGGTAACAAAATTGTCACTCAATACAAGAAATACCACACAACACTAGTTCTTGTGTAGGGAATTTTATTTCTTGTTTTTCTTGATGGTGGGAACTTGTGCAACAAATCAGATTCTAAGGTTTGGAATTTGGTTGAGAAGTTGAGTATGCAAACAATTACTTTTGAAATCGGAGTTGGAAATGTTCTATCATTTTTCCTAGAAATGATCTAGCTTTTCTTACATATTTGACTTAAGTTTATAATAATGGCAAGTGAGGTTTGTAACCTTGCCCAGAAATTGAATGTTAAAAGATGCATTTTGTTTAGCAAACAAGAGAACTGTTTCACCCTCTGCAAATTTTAGAAAAGAAGGTGAAAGCTTTAGGAACTTTAAGTTATCCTCGTGCACAGCAGGCATGTTCTGAGGTAGGATGAATTGAGTAAATGGTGGTCTGTGTGCGAGTAAAAAATTAGAAGACAAATATTGTTCTATGCGTTGTTTTTACTGTTATTGAACTTGGACTAGGTAATGATTTTTTTTGTCTGGTTGTGCTGGCTGAAAGATCTAGAGTCTGAAAATTCATAACGAAATGAAAGAGACCTTCACATGTTTTAAGTGCATTTAAGAATTGTCCGCCTTTGTCTTGCCATATTGTCTCATGATTCAGATTCATGCACTTCCAACCAAGGTTCTCTCTTATATATATAGTACTAGTTGTCGGGATGTGGAAGTGCTTGAGCTTAATATTTTATGCAAACCGTTAGTGTAATTTTGAGTTTTTACAATTTTTTGGTAAAAGTCATCGTAATTTACTTAAGGGAAAATGTCATAAAAATGTGTATCAATCTACGAGCTTGCTAATGCTATTTAGGCCATGAAGAGTGACTTCTCTAATTTTAGCAAGCTCTTTCCTTGCTTTTCATTACCCTTCTTTCCCTTATGATGTGCCTGTGAATATGGATGTGTTAATCTTACTGTGTAATGTTTGAATTGCTCTTGTACTGCAGGAGATAAGTCAGTTGAAGGAATTAATTTGAAATTTCACTTCTGTATCTTTGAAAGCTTAGATGGTAAGAAGCTTACAAAACCTGGATATATTAGTTTCTAGAGATAGATGTATTTGTGTTGACTTGCATAAAGTAGCTACACATTGGTTGCAAACTGCAACTTGGGCTCTCCCTTCATCAATCGTATAGAAAAACAAAGAAGAGCAGTTACTAATATGATTATTGGAGTATCTTATTTTCATCTTTTTTAATTAGAGATGTTGAGAATTTGAAGCATATAATGAGGTGGAAACTTTGATCGATCATAATGGTATACAAGCAAGGTTTTATGACATGTGTAAAGAATTTACAGGACGGTTGGTAGAATGAAGCTCCTGGGTTCATTCTTTACTCAATTCCAGCCCATATATAGCTACTAATTTTATGTCTACTTTGTTTCACATCTTGTCATCTGCTGAGAGGACTATTTGGAAATGACCCTGTTGCATTTTCTTTCTTCCTGGCTGAAAAGTTGCAGAGAGGGGATGTTTGGGAGGAGAATTTTGAAGCTGCTACAGACAATGCACAGTCAGCCCATGACTTCTTCTTTGCGAAGGAAACATTACCTTGTTGAGAACAAGCATTGGAGGTACACACGTCTTTCAAGTTGTGAAGGGCACAACTGCAGTTGCGGTGGTACGGCCTTCGAGAGATCTCCCTGTCTCCCATTGATATGCTTCCAACTCCGTTCATCCCAGCTGGTAAAGCGGCCATCCTTTCTATTCTCTCCTTCTTTTTTTGGGCTCCTCCTTACTCTAGCTAAGTGTTTGTGTAAATGTCTGTGGGTGCTTTGATGCTTGTGCATGGTTTCCAAAGTGTTTATATAGTGCGCTGGGGTCTAGCATGGGTGGGAATTACTAAAGAAAAGAGTTTGTGCTTTGTGCTACCAAACTTTCAGCTTCTCCGTGGAGGTCGAGAGGTTTGGTTTGTAGTTTCTCAGGTTATAGTCAAAGTCGTTATGTTAACAAGAGAGACTTGTCTAAATTATTCTCACAAACAGAGAGAGGAATTATGGCTTAAAGAATTGGCTTAGCTTCTTGTTGGAATAACCATTGGTTTGGCTTTTTGTGGCTTTGTAATTGAGTCGTCTCTTTGTGGGATTGACAGCAGGCTTTGGAGTTGGAGTTCGTTATAATTTTAGGGGGGCTTAGTTTATTTCACAGGAGTATATTTTAACTATTTTCTTTGATTGCTTTCTGTCCTTTTGTTGGCTATGTGGTTACTGGACAACAAGTTCTGTGCAGCACAAGCATCTTGGTTAAAGCATGATAGGCATCCATTTTTATTTAAGAGTTGTGCATCTTTGACAAGTAACGATGTGAAATTTTCCACCATTCCTGAGAGGTATCATGTGGTTCACATTGACTGGTTTAGAACCTCAATTAGAATTTAATGTATGAAGGTACATTTTCTTTTAACAATGGTGAGTATTGATGTAGGACCTGCAAGCTTTACACAACAAGGAGAAAGCTTTGGCGACACAAGCATGCATGTACAGAAGGTAAGAATGAATCAGTAATTGGTCTGTGTTTGAAACAGAATTTGTAGACAATTATGACCTTTTCTACTGTGCTTTTCTATTTTAGGAAAAATGATCAAATATATCACACTCCCTCCGTCCCAGAATGAGTGTCTTGTTTCTATTTTTAGGTTATTATATTATTGTTTTTTCTATATTACCCTTATCACTTATGCACATGGGAAGATATACACATGGGGTGTAAGTGAGAAAATAAGGGTTATATTGGAAACACACTAAGTTGTCTAGTAATCCTTAATTTTTGCAAAAAATGGAAACAAGACACTCATTTTGGGACGGATGGAGTATATGTTTTCATGTTTTGCGGACGAAAAGTTGAGAATCTATGAAGAAAATAACGAAATGAAAAGGACCTTAATTTATTCTATTTTGATTCAAATATTTCAGCGTATCTGAGAACTAGCTGTTTGTGTCTTGTAGAAGTTGTTATAGACCACAATCTCCAACCAAGATTCTAAACTTACATGCTTGTATGCATAAATCTGAAAAGAAGAAATAAGCTATTGGTTTATATCTTGAAAAATAATCATCATAGAAATAGGGCTCCTCTGTGCTGCTTCTATTTTATTGGACTTGGGCAAAGTAATAGTAGTGTGTTTTAACTTGCCGCGCAGAATGTGAGGTAAAGAATCTGTAAAGTTTAGTACCGAAATGAGGACCTTGATTCTAAATTGATTCTCATATTTGACTTCATCTAAGAGCTGGCTACTTTTGTCTAGTTTGAGGACAAAGCAATTGTTTCCAGTTAGTATTGTCTTAAAAAGATTCTAATTTCAAGGTTAGTACTTTGAAATCAACAAGAGACCTATATATTTCAACATATTGGGTATCCATAACCTCTGTAATTCATGTGAAGTTGCTTTCTGTTTTATATCAACATGAGCCCAAAAGTTCTATTTCCTTGATGATCACTCAGAAATCAGAATGCTTGCATTACGTACCATAGCTTGAGAGGCTGTTAGAAATTCAAATTTATGCTGCATTTTCTACTTTCCATTAATATAGTAGGCACTTGCACTTCATTGATCCTACAGTTTTGTTCAATTGTCTGTCTCATTTGTTGCAGAGTTGTAATCAATATAGTGTCATTAAAGAAAAATGTTAATGAACATAAAACCTTTAGAAACTTTGATATCGTTAGACATGACGAGGAGCTGAATGAAAGTAACATGTGCACATATCTAGTATTCTTCACGCTCTGTAATGGATTTCAGAGGTTCAGGATAATTAGTGGTGTTCTTTTAAATTATCTGGCCAACTGCATGATTTACTTGCATATTTCTCACTTAAATCCGGGAACTGGGTTTTACTGAATTTATTGAGTGTTTTTTCCAGGTGACTGATACTCAATTAACTTTCTCTTTACTCTTCCCCTGTTCATGACTCTTGTTTATTCATTTCTCTGTCCGCAAATGCTTTGAAACTTTTGCATGATATTTCATTTGCAAATGTGGAAGTGCCATTCACTCCCAAAATCTATCTTTCACCCTTTAGTTGAACGGAGTTTTGGGAGTTTCTAGTTTCATCCGCATTGTGCAGACTGAGAGGTCGAAAATCTGTTCAAACTAGCAACGAATCGAAAAGAACATTAGTTTTTATATTTATTCTCGTATTTGAGTGTTAGAAATCTGGGGAACTTCACTGGTTTGAGCAACATGTGCTGCACATGGTTGAGATGGATGTTCGTGCTCTATTTTAATGCGAAATGTATGTTTCTTTGGCTTTAAAAGATCGCCAAATACATGAATCTTGAATGTAGGATACATTGGTCACAGATGGTGTAAAATATAGTTTTTCGTAAACAGATCTGGTAGAACAAAGCCTGATATTGTTCATTATTTTACACATTTCCAGCCACAAATTCTACTCTTATTAAGCTTTGGTGGAGCCATAGAGAAAATATCCATAAAATCTTTAATGCCTATATGTTTGTTTGCAGTTACAGGTTGTTGAAGTAGTTGGTTGTTGGGGCAAACAAGATGATATGAAACCTTGGAGTTATATATGTCTTTTTCCATCGAAAACTGCTCTTATAAAATCGGGGGCTTCAACATCAATCCACCCGACAGCACTAGATAAGAAAACCGAAGACCAAGCTAAGGCATGGGCCACACGGTTCGCAGACGGGTTTTCGCAGCTGCAAAGGTTCTTTTCTTCATCCAATTATTTGATGTTTGTGTCATTAACACTTGACATGTAGCAGAACCTCACTTTCCAATCCCATGTGGCCACCTACAACATCACTTTCACTTGTGACTGTCTCTTTTTTAACCTTTTTTTCTTTTCCCTAATGAAAGATATTAAATAAAGTTTGAATCTTGAGATTTAATTAATATTTTTTTTGTTCATTGAAATGAAATCTTTAAAATGCACCTGTTTGGACGGTCATTGAAGCCTCAAGGAAAGAGCCTCCTGAGCTGGCCATGTGACACACATGGATACACCCGCTTATGTACCTGGCGGCGCGTGGATCCCACCCACGGTGGTTTCTTGATCGGAATTCAAGAAAGTTCTAATTTTTGTTTCATTGGAATTCAAGATTTGTTGAAATTCAAGAACCCAGAAAAGCTTAACCAGAATCACACACACAGAAGATAAAAGAATGGGGATTTTTGTATATAATAGAATAGGATTCACACTACAAATACAGATCGAAGCCATTTTCAAGCCCAAGATTCATAACACATCCAACGGTAAAAAAAATGGCATTTTTATCACATCAGAAAACAAATCTTTACAAAAACCAATCTCTTACGCTGAATCTGTTTCTTCTTCTTCTTCTTCTAACTCGTGAAAGACCTTTGAAATCTTGGCCCTCCCGGCCGCCGGCGCGACGGCCGGAGAAGAAGACGGTGAAGAAGAAGCAGATTGGGCCATGGCGAGACAGCCTTCGCTCCAGGATCGCCGGATGGTGAAGGAAATGTTGTTGTGCTTGGGCAGCGCGTGGGGGCAGATCAACCTCTCGTGAAGTGCACAGCTGCAGTTCCGGTGGTACGGCCGGCGCTCGATCCCCATGTCCGGCGCCGATATGCAACTGTTGGAGAAGAACCCTCCGATTCCGGCCATCTCCCAACACCACCACCACCTGAATTTAAATACTCTGTTTCTCTTTCTTGTGTACAAGACGTTTACAGAGAAAATGGGTATTGGGTAGTTTATATAGTAGTAGGTAGTGGAAGGCGTGTCTTGTGCACTGCACTTCCATTTTTGTAATACATGTGATTTTTGTTTTTCTTGCGGTAATATTATAATGGCAGCTTATTAGCGCAGCCGCATTTTACACGACAAATATATGTAAAACACGTGTCAAATTGTGGTAGATGAAAAATAGGTCACATTTTTCGTTTTTGGGAAACTTTGATTTTCGGTGATGAACGGTTAGATTTCAATTTCAGTCACTACAAGTATTTGACATGTGCGACGATTACATGCATGAATCATTTTCCCATTACAATATAGCCAAATTTTGATGAGACTGTGGAGGTACAAACAAGGACTTGACTGTTGTTTTCCTCGGATTGTCCCAAGAAGCTACACTTTTTTCCTTTTTTTTATGTACTTATAATTAATTACTAGTTTGTTTTTGGTTGAATAGTTCTTGCAATTCGGTTGATCCAATGGGAAGTTGGGTGCAATTTGTATCAAAAGCATATACTTACCTTGATAAAATCCATGGCATGTTCTTGGTTAATCCATTGTTCAATGCTTCAAATATATTGTTGTTTTTTTGTCTTAGTAACAAGCTTTTGTAAAACGTTGATCTTGTTTTTGTTTTTGATTTTTTTAAGGTAACTGAGTTTAGAAAGTTGACGAAAAGTACTATAAACCGCTGTGGATTCCATCTAAGGACTCGAATTTGGGGAGTATGAAATATTGTTACTTCGAGTATGATGTCATGTCGTCGATAAAAAAAATTAGAGATAATTATAAAGCAATTAAAAAGAGAAAATAGAGGTTACTTGTGAAGAAGAAACAGAAACAAGCATGAAGAAGCAAAATTGAGGATTGTTTATGAGTATGGTTGATGGTTTTGTAAGCTAATTAATTTTGTTTATTTTGGATGCAACAAAATCAGACCTAACTGCACCAACAAAAGATATGTTTTATTGCATGATTCAAGCAAATGGTGTTTCTTGAGCTTTTGAGCAAACACGTACCTCACAAACTCATAGAATAAAAACTCCAACAACAAGTAAAGACCTTCCGCGAAGGAAACAAATTACAGAACCGTCAAAACTACTAAAATACAACTTAAAACGTAATAACACGAGAAAAATTAGTTTATCCCGTAGTAAAAATACTCTCACAAACTAACGTCCAGTGAAGACGGAGATGTTAACCGTCTCGAAAATGAAATTGCTTCAGTTAAATTGACTAAACATGTATTTTTGAACTGCTCCCATCACTTCTTCACAAGTGCCACTACCACTACCATGCACAACTATAGCCAACCGTTTGTTCTTGAAAACTACCTTAATTTCACTGAAACCAACACCACTTCTCCAATCCCTCATAGCTAATATGGCTTCCATTTCTGCAATTCTTCTCCTCCTCCTCCTCTCCTTTTCTTCAACCTCTCTCTCTGCATCTGTCATTGAAGATCTCAACAACTTGCACCCACCTCCAGGCTTCAACTTAACCATCATCAAGAACTGTCTCCACAACCCATCTCTCAGGTACTGCAACTCCTCCCCTCAGGACCTCAACCTCATCTTCAAGTTCACCATTGTTGCCAGCCACCTCTGCAACCAATCCAACAACCCGAACTGTGTCGAATCCTTCCCCAAAATCGACCTTCGTGACCGTCCCGAGGCTGCTCCTCTTTACCTCTCATTTGACTTCTTCTGGAAGTACTGCCCCTTGGACATCCTGTCCATTGACCTCTCCAACAGCTCTCTGGAGGGTCCTTTCCCTACAGATATACTCCTATGCACCCAAGTTCGGGTTCTTGATTTGAGCCATAATCGGCTTTCTGGTGATGTCCCGGCACAGAGCTTCTCTGCTCTCACCAACCTCACTCTCCTCAACCTCTCTTACAATCATTTTACAGAAAGTAAAATCTCCGATACCCAGTTCTTCAAAAAGTTCAACTCTTCTTGCTTTGTTCGTTCCGGTCTCATCCCGGATCACAGCAAGTACAAGATCAAGGCAGTGGTCTTATTGGTTGGCTTCCCAATCTTGGTGGTTCTTGCAGTGGGCGGCTTAGGGTGGCTTTGCTTGAGAAGGCCGGATTATCTACCAAAAGTGTTTCAAAGAAGGCATAGGTTCACGCCATCAATGCTCAAAGCAGCAACCAACGGGTTGTCGAGGAGGAATTTGGTGGCTCAGAGCGAGGGGGTTGATATATACAAAGGGCTCCTGAGAGATGGCTCTCAAGTTAGGATTGAGATCTATTGGGACACCATTTCAAGGCAAGACTGCAGGAAATTTCTCGCAGAGTGTAAGGTTCTTGCCCAATTATGCCACAAGAACATAGTTCGAGTACTGGGTTGGAGTAATGCTCGAAGCCTTAGAGCCATTGTGACAGAATGGACAGATGGAGAGACCATTGAGGAGTGGCTATCAGAGAAAGCTCCATCGTGGAAGCAGAGGTTGAAGGTGCTGATGGGAGTTGTGGAGGGCATGTGTTATCTCCAGGAGCAATGGCCTGAAGTCGGGTATGATCTCAGGACAAGTAGTATATTGCTCTCAAACGAACACCAGCCAATGATTTCAAGGTTCAGGATTGGAGATCACAACAGCAGAGCAAGGAGTTAGTAATTTCTATCAGAACTTTCTGCTTTGTGTTTTTGTTGACTCGTTTTGTTGATAACGTTTCAGGGACGACATACAGGCTTGGAATCTTGATTCTTGAAATGATAGTGAACAGGAGGCCCGGTGAGAGGGGCGAGGCGGGGTTCATTGACTACATCAGAAGGCAGTATCCTGGGAATCTGCAAAAGACGATTGACCAGAGAATGGAAATGACAGAGGTAATGTTCGAACAGACTAAACGGGGAGTACACCTTGGGCTCATGTGCACGGATCAATCAAGAAGCCACCCACCGAGACTGGATCAGATTCATTATATGATCACTGAAGCTTACGAGTGTTGCCTTGTTTCAGCAACTAATAGAAGGTTACATGAAGATAGAGGTAAAGGACACAAACGCAACCAATCAAGATGAATATGTTGGGGAATGGCTGCATCTGTTGATTCAACCAAAAGAAAAACATGTTTTTCATTATATGCTTTCAGTGATCAGTGTTTACCATCTTCATGTTTGAGAATGTAGAAATGACAAGCTCAAACCTATCGAGTCATTAATCTTTGCATTGTTGATGATGCTCATCAGCTTCTCCATCTTTGGCAATCCAAATTACACAAAAGGGTCCTGAAGCTTTGCCAATGTTATCACCAGTTAAAGCCCTGAGGTTCACAACTTTTCTAAGGTTTTGTTTGTGCATCAAAACAAATATGGACTTCTATAGCGGCTGAGAATGCGCCACTCCCGTTAACTTACATATAATATACATGTATCAAGTTACATGCAAGAATTTGAGTTCTCCATGAGGACCCACGTCAAATTTCTTTGAATACATTTGCTCATAACTAGTCTATTTGATGATGGAGCTCAAGATCATAAGATTATTGCTGTTCTTCTTATTCGATCTATATGTTTTTGTCCTGCCAAAACATTTCAAAAGGGGAATTAAACAGTAGATGATCAGAGAATCTGAAAACTCAGATTTTTTTCAGCTTTTTCTATATGCATATGTTTTCATTGTAAAAAACATCATCATCATTTTATTGATCTGCTACCTTCTGGTTGTACCACAGAATTTAAATTTAGTAATTACTGATTCCAATTATAGTAAAATTAATGGTAATTGATAAAAGAAGTTTTTTCCCTTTATTTTTGTAAACATTAATTATTTGGGAAGCTAGCAGAACTGATGTCTGAATCCAGTGCAGCTGCACAAAAAGATGATTTTTATCATTCATCAAACAAATTAATATCTACAAACATGTGGATTAAGGAAATTAAACTTATCAAAGAATCTACATATATCCATTGTAACAAGTAGGGCAAATTGCAGTAAATCCCTATGGGGTTGACACATTTTGCACAAAACCTACCTCGGTGATCACCTTAAGAAATTTTGATGGGTTTATTGCTTAAGCTGATCACCGAAGTGAATTTTGTACAAAATGTGTCAACCCCATAGGAGTTTACTGCAATTTGCCCTAACAAGTATTGCCTAGTGGGAAGATGAATAGTAATACAAAAAATATATTTCAAATAGGAAGTAAATACAGTAACATGATGGATAATATAAAAGAAACAGAAAGCTGAGGAACCCAAAGCAAGTAGTATTTTTCTTTTTCTTTTCATTTTTACACATCCCTAGAGAGATCAGACTGAAATGTCAATCAAGCTTTATATCTGTTTTGTCATCTTCCACAGATGATGATCAACAATGAAACTATATCATCACATGATCTTAATTAAAGAAGAAGCTGATCTGATTCTGATCAGAATGTGAGTGATGAATCTCTTTCTCTCTGATTCATGTTCTTGTTTTTCACTGTTGCAACCTTCTGTTCCTCAGCTTTCTGTCCCATCCACCAATACCTCTATTTTAATTCTACTAATCTCTCTTCTCTCATCATACTTAACAAAAATATACCAAGAAACATAACAACAAAATTTACAAAGAAAAAGGTTTAAAAACCAGTAAACAAATCACCATTTCACCAACACCAAAGGTTTATAACAAGACCTCCAATGAAAACTATAAATTACACCTGACCTCACAATATAATGAATAATTGTAATGAGGTATATAATATAATACTATGTACTTACTTCTTTTTGTTTCTTTTCAATTCTCATTTGAAAGGTCTTGCTATAAACCCTTGTTGTTGTCTTGTGACCAATCAAAGATATGCTCTTTGTGCTCCTCCTCATCATCTTCATTGAAACTTTGTGTGAACAGCAGATGCAAAGGGTCAGCCTCTATCTCTCCCAACTCAGAAAAGAAGCTGTCCTGATCATTAATATTATCAGATATAATCAACTGGTTTGATGAAACCGCCATCACCGGCCTATAAGAGTCCTGAATCTCCTCCTTGATCACAGATCCAACATTTATGTTGCTGTTGTTGTTGTTGTTGGTCTGATCCTGCCCATGTTGTTGTTGTTGTTCTAGTTTTGTGTTTGTTGTTGTTGTTGTTGTAGGTGTCTTGTTAGAATTAGAGGAATTGGCCTTTGAAGGTTGAGACCTAGTTGAGCCAGCAAGAGCATTTCTCTGAGTTGGCCATGGATGGTTGTGCTCTGAGGTGTAGGTGATGACCAGCATGTTGGGATCAGTTCTGCTCCTCTCTACTTGTTTTCTTGCTGAGCAACCTTTGGAGCTGCTGCATCTATAATATCCCCTGATCATAATTAATCAACACAATTATTTAGCAAGAGTGTAATATAAATACAGAGAAAAAAGAATCTCAGCCAAAGAGAGCGCGCTCGGTCGCATCCATTTATTTTGTACCTCGGATAAGGAGAGCCTTTGATGGGTTTCTGACCGTACTTGCGCCATGCCCACAGATCCGATGGAACTATTTCTCCGGTGGGTCTGCTGTTTACACAGGCTGGTGCTGGTATACACACCACCTTCTTTGCCTGGCTCTTTCTGTACACGCACATAAGACTTTCAGTCAAGACACAAAATAAATGAATATGGACGGGAAACTTCGCGTTTACAAAAACAATAGATAGGTATTTACAAGTCTTAATTGATAAAGTGACATTAACTCATCGGCTTGAATTTATTGGTTGACATTCTTTCTTTTTTTCTTAACCTTAACTCTACAACTACACTAAAACCTAAATTAATTTAATGATAAAATCACAGTTCCTTTGCTTCAGTTTCATGGTGTAGTAGCAATTTGGATAATTTCATGAAACCTTATAAGTTTGTGCACGTTTATTATTGCTTGATTGAAGCTACTTTTTCATGTTTTGATTCATATATAAAAATTAGATGTAGTAATTAACTAATTATACTGAAACCCTACTTCTGATATCAGATCCATATATCAAATTGTTAATTAAACACAGCACATTAAATTGTGATAATTACATTTATAGCTACGCAGGTTTAATAAATGCTGTTAGCAATTCTCGAAACAAAGCAATACATATACATATACATATATATATATATAATAAAATAGTGGATATTTATATATGTGGGACTTGAATTTTCTGACCTTCTCTTGACACCCGGATTCCGCGGGGACGAGATCTGTAGATGTGAGCTGGAGTTGTGAGCTGGTAGAGAAGAAGGTGTGTTAATATTGGGCATCGGCGGCGGCGGCGGCGGCGACACCGCCAGCTTACTGATGTGTAGCATTTGCGAGAATCTGTTGCTGCACGGCTGAGCAGCTCCGGCGGCAGGGGCAGGGGTTGGAATGTTTTCTTTGGGAGGTTG
>JAYMTH010001876.1:0-13736 GCA_036897465.1 Pelargonium australe | reverse complement strand
TTTGCTACCATAATTTCCTTCCATGACAATTTCGATGCTCCCTCTGTTACTCACCCTCTCTATCACTTTTTTCTTCTTTCCTCCCTTATCCCACAAAACACTACTCCTCCTTATATCACCTTTCAACCGCCCCCTACCACCACTAAAAAACCTAAACATTATTCTACTCCTATCCTACCACCGACAACCTACCCCAATAGGAGACACGGCCACAAGATTTCCTAAACCCTAGAAACCCTCACCCGTGAGAGAGAGCTTTTTACCGTTTTGACAATTTAATGCCTTTGTCAAAATATTTTAATTTTTATTAATAAGAGATATAATTAAATTCTTTTTTCATATAAAAAGATGATTTTTTTCAAAGAAAATGAAAGATAATGTAATGATCGGCGAGTTGAAGAAACAAAGTAAATCGCCACGCTGCAGTTTCGTCACTGAAAATTTTGGTTCTTGTTTTAGTTTTAGTGCGCCCTAAAGAATGTATTTTAAGTCGTGTGTAGAGAGTTGAGAAGTTCAAAAGTTGTATTTGAATTTTACAGGGGATCTAAACATCTCCATCCTTACAAATTCCAATCTTGAAGACAAAATTGTTGCTTTCTAGTTTTGTTTGTAGGTGTCTTGACACTCGAATTAGACACGACATTCTTTCAACACGTGTTAGACATGCGACTTAGCAATTAAAAAAAAAATCTGGCACTCCAACAAGTCCCCAATACGATATTCTACTTTTCAATCAAAAAATATTTTTGAAATCTGATACGCAACTATGTGGCGAACAATAAAAACAAGATTCATGATAAAAAAACTGCAAATCTTTTTTTTTTTTAAATTTCATAATTTCAAAAATCAAATCTTAAATCCTAAACAATGAACAAGTGGAAAATATTTATACTAGTGCAACCCTAATTTTAATAGACAATAACAAACTATTACCAATTCCTAAAACTAACCAAATTTGGATACTAATATTTCCTAATGATAGAAAAAAATCTCATATAAGGAAACAATCTTGGCGGCTTTAGTTATGGCGAAATGATGAGTATTCATTGCGGGTTCGTTTCGATTGAGCTAACTGGTTTTAGGTTCATTCTTGAAATGTTAATTTTTAGTCCTGTTTTACTTGCATCATACTCCCTTTCTAAAAAAAAGATTCATCCTCGAGTCTATCTTCTCGTTTTTTACGTCTTCCACTAAATCATTCTCCCTTTGGTGATTATCCGCATGTTGTATCAGCAACCCTATAAGGGTTTTAACTTGTCTATGCAGGTAGTCATATCATGATCTTGCAAACGGTGGGTTTCGTTATTTGTAGGGTTTACTCTGTGTTCCCTATCACCATGGCTACGACCACAATCACTCTTTTTGAGGAGTTTGGAACTATTTGGTCATCAAAGAGCAACCTTGAGCTCTAATACCACTGGATGCGTGACTATGCAGAAACGAAAAAGACCGAACAATAAAAACAAAATCCATGAGAAGAAATTGTGTTTCTTTCTTTTCTTTATCATTATTTCAAAAAACGAATATCAACTACTAAACATAGAACAAGTGACAAATATTTATACTAGTGTAACCCTAATTTTGATAGAAATAATAAACTATTACCAATTTCTAAAACAAACCAATTACTAATTCTAATATTTTCTAATGATAGAAAACCTCCCTAACAAGAAAGCAATCCTGGCGGTTCATAACGCGTATTGTTACATAAAATATATTTTAAATTTCAACATTAACATCTTGTAACGTATTTTGACATATATTTTCAAAATGGTGAATTGCGTTACGATTTGTCACATGTCAGTATTGGTGCAACATAGTGTGGCTTTATGACTGAATTAATTTCAATATATGCGTGTGTGTGTGTAAACATATAAGTGAGCTAGCAACTTGATCTAAGTTCTTAGACGTGGGAAGTTGTTTATTTGCATCTTGCATAATGAAATGCTCAGCGTTGTATTTTATGCTCTAACTATGTAAAGAAATATCAAATCCTTGCAGGGCTGCACCGCAACAGTGCTCCTGATTTGGGTCGATGGTCAAGGAAATTTCTTTGCACAATGTGCAAATGTGGGTGACTCAGCTTGCATTATTCAGTAAGTACATAAGTTTCCATTGATATTCTGAGAATAATTAAAGATATTATCTTGTGTATTTATCATACTTGGCAGATCAGATGAAGCTCTTATTATGGATTATGCTAATTAAATGTTAAGGAGCACATTTGTTGATAATACTTGGCTTTTATGATATTTGATTGAAACAGATATATATTACTCATTTTATAAGTTTCATGCTCATAGGTAATTCATAGTTTTTAGGAACCTTGTAAATTTGTTGCAACTCAAGCTGGTTTGATGAGATCATCACAAATCATTATGAAAAAAATCCTCAACCTCCAAATTGTGGTGATAAATACTCAGGCTGTGGCTTTGAGAAGTAGTACTACTGAATATTCAATTTGAAGGAACTGGAAATGTGATCCAAAATGAAAGTCAAATACTGAGGGATGGAAGTTCATAAAGGGGTCCATCCTACCAGTGGTTGTGTGGTATGCAGGAGTAAAATTTATATTGGATATTTATTTTAAAGTAAATGAACAGATTATCCCTAAAAAGCTAATCAAAATCAGTGCTAACTGAGGGTGTTTGTTTGCTGTTTGGAGTAGTATTGGTTGGTTGACTTGCTTGCGTAGCAAGAATGTTGATAATGCTCCCAAAGGTACTAATATTCTTGGTGTTAAGGAAATGTAGTGGCAATAGTGTTGTGTTAGCAAGGAAGTTCTGAAAATGATGATTAGGTTATTTGGTTGCAATAATGATGGTAGTATTATAAAAAATAAAAAATAAAAAAAATGATGGTGGTATTACACGATATAACAGTGAGAGTGATTCATTATGATAATTTTATTTATTTATTGAAAAAATAAAATATGATAAAACTGGACGAAATGTTGGTTTTATTTCCTTAAGTATAGATATTAGGATTTAGGAAAGTGGTTTCCAACTGATCCATCTAGTTGTGGATTATTAATGGGGTGTCACTTATCTTAATATGGTGGCAGGGAAACCCTAGTCACAAAATCAATGTTGGTTACTGATTCATGGTTGGAGGCTTTTTAATGTTGAATCCAAGAGGAATAAAGATGGTAGTATTGGTGTTGACTTACACTTGAGGAACAATGGTTGCAAAATTGAACAAGGGTAATTATGAAAAAACTATCCTTAGTGTTTCCTACAAACATGGAACTACCGTAAATCTACCCTTAAATTTAGTCTCATCATTTTGTCAATTCTTTTTTATGGAATAGTTCTTCTACTCCATCACATGCAAGGCACGTGACCCTTATATATATGATTTGCCTTTTTTTCCTATAAGTTTAGATTCTAATGATGGAGCTTAGTTGGGGAAGAGTAGTGGCAGCTGAAGATGGGAGGCAGGGGAGGAGATATGAGAGAGGTGTGGCAGTCAGAATAAAAAGGGCTATCTTGAAAAGAAAAAAAAAAAACATAGGACATGATACGTTGTGACGTTAAATTTTTTTATTTAAGAAAATAGTTTACATGTAATAAATACTATGAACTCTATCTTCTCCTTCTATCACATTCTCTCCTTGGGTTGATTTTGTTTTACTTGTAATTTTGTTGTTAATTTGGGTGATTTTGGACGGATTTAAGGTAGATGTTGAGTACTTGAGTTGATTTTGTTACTTTTGGATGACTGGATAGATTTTAGGTGGATTTTGGGTTGGTTTTGTTAATGAGTGAACTTGAGAGGATATTGGGTTGAATTTTAGTTCATTGGAGTTGATTTTATTTTTGTTGTGATTTTGATTGTTTTCATAACATAAAAATTTCTGGTGGTCAGAAAATGAAATTTCTAAATTCCGGTCACTGTAATCTTCGTGCCTTTGAAGAGTCTGGTGAACATTTAATTGTTCAAATCTATTTGCTTGTACATGAAAGGTTTTTTTATTTTTATTTTTTGCTTGGAGCAACTATCAAGAAAACATGACACTTGTTAATGTTGGGACTAATGGAATAGCTTTTACTTGAAAGAAATTATTTATCATCTATATATAATTAAGATCACAAGACATCAATGGTGAATGATATTGTGATGTTAGTAGATCAATAGTCAGTTACATTGACTATTGTTATGATAATTCCATCAAGTTATCAGTTTATGTTGTTACTCTGTTGACCTTCAAAATTATGTTGCTTTAGTGATATTTTCGTATTTGTCCGACATCCTAGATGCTGAGAATATTTGGTCCTTTTTGTTCTTTATCTGGGTGACGAATCCATATGATTCTTGTGGTTAATCTTACTGCATGTTTGCTATTGTATTTTACAAGTAAATTAATAATATTTTTTGTGGCAGTATCGGTGGGAAGCTAATTAAGATGACAGAAGACCATAGGATAACTAGTTATCCTGAAAGACTTCGAATTGAAGAAACTGGACAGCCTTTGAAAGATGGAGAAAACCGTATATGTGGTAATGAGAAATTGAGTTTGTATATGCAAAACTGCGATGAAATCATTGTGTACACTCAATTATCGTTTGTATCATTAAATCAGGCTTGAATCTTGCTCGGATGCTTGGAGACAAATTTCTGAAACAGCAGGATGCCCGATTCAGTTCAGTACCGTTTACTAGTGGAGTTGTGCAAATTGACAAGTCAAGCAGGGCGTTTGCTCTGTTGGCAAGGTGATCTTCTATTGCATCTTCGTAAACTATCATCTTATATCGTTTTCACATAAATAAATGTTCGATATATGTTTTATAAAATGCAGTGACGGGTTCTGGGATGTGATTAGCTTTAAGAAGGCGACCCAGCTAGTTCATCAGGTAAAGAAGCATCTTCTTTTGCGAAAATTAGAATTTTTTTTTGGTTGTCAGATGATCTGATTGGAATATTTGGTTACAGATAAAGGAAAGAAAGTCGACGGATATAGAGAAGTCAGCGGAGAAAATTGCCAACTTTTTATTGAGCGAAGCTAGAACTCTGCGAACGAAGGATAACACATCTATAATTTATTTAGATTTTGAGATGCTAATGTAAAGTAAAGTTGACTAACAATATGAATACAAGGCCCTTAGTGTTGTTGCACTTACAGTATGTCATTTGTTTGTTTTTCATGATAACTATAGGGTTTACATTATTTGTTGGGAATTTCTAGAACTAAACTTCACCAAAATAAAACCATCCCTAGATGCTCGAAAAATTGTTTTGATCATTTGAATACCTATACAATCATATGAAGGGAAAATTTTGGATTTCTATTCAGTTGTGATTTCTTTAGAAGAAATGAAGGAAATAATTTTACTTTTTTTATTCTAGTAACAAAACTTCATACACGTTTACTCCACCACTCAATTATTATTATTTTTTTTTTTGAGCGGGTAGCTATTTCACTTTATTTCAATAACGGGCGAAAGTCAAAGATACAATGCAATCAAAAACGACAAAAACCAAAACTGACCTAAACAAAACGACTAAAACAAGAACATAAAAATCGAAGCCAAGATGCCCACCAAAAGGTTTAGGAGACAAAACGAGGGCCCTAGTGCTAGCACCTCCCCCTATTCAGTTCCTCTAAGAAAGACCGGGACCTAAACCAAGGCGCTCGTGGCCCAGCCAACCCCACGACGTCGACATCAGTTGAATCAGACAACGTGCTACACGCCTATCTCGCAACCTGATTCTATCCTGAGATCGAGAAATCTTCCCGAACCAGACCGCATTAATTGAATGGAGAAATCCTTTCGGAAAAAATTAAAATTGAATGGAGAAAATTTTATTATTATGTGATTTGTAGTAGAATGTTCCATTTGTTCATTTTTGGTAGTGCAAACAAATTTAGTGTGTAGTTAAATATGCGAAAATAAAATATTTCACATATCATAATAATTATAACCGACAATTTGGATTGATGTGGTAGACATGCGCAATTTAATTCGACCTAACATTAATTTGCTTCGATCAATTTTTCCGATCAGATCAAATTTGTCATGCAAAAGTACGAAACAGATTGAATCAGAAAAATCTGTTCTTTTTATACTAAAAATTAGAAAGTATCACTTGATCTAGCAAAATCGGCTTTTATAAAAAGAGCAAAATTTGTGTTATCTAATATGGTTCGTATTTTTACTACACAAATCCGATTTGATTTGTAAAATGATTGGATCGATTTTTGGTCAAATTGGATTGTAGATGCCTGCGAGATCAAATTCAAATTGTCAGCTCTAGTTATTATGATGTATGAAATATTTTATGTTCGTATTTTTAGCTGTCCAAAATAAATTCCAGTCATTTGTTGACAAAGTTATTAGTATTATTTTATATAAGTACACGTCACTACTTAAAGATGAAAAAACTAACTGAGAGTTTAGTTATGTACTAAATTGATTTAGTATACTATAATCGCGCAATAAATTAAACAGTAAACTTTTATACGTACAGATAAAAAAATGAAAATTTCTATCGTACCAATGTGACTATTTTCTCACATTCTTTTATTTCAAGAGCTTACAAAATCCTTGCTAATTTCAAAGTTACATAGTACAATTCTTACTTTTCTCTACATATCTTATTCTATTCTAAAACATATGTTCGTGTCCGTACGTTAACAAGATAACGAATGAGTTTAAGAAAATGCAGTCGCAAGCAATGCAAGCAACATTTGAGGATTGGTCAAATCATTCTCAGAATTAATCAAGTTTTAAACACGAAAGACTTAATAAAGCATGAGTGAAAGCCAAGTATGAACAAGCAACAATAGAATTACTCCAACGCTTACAGATAAATCTCAAGAAATAACACGTGAATGCTATTTTAGTTTTGGGATTATCTTAAAAATGGGCTTTTTCCCGTTGGGCCGGACAGGCCTGGACCCAAGTGATGTGTCGTATAAGTAATCACAAACTTGAAGAAAAAACAGAAATAGCTTTCATAAAAGGGAAAATTTGAGGCGACCCCAAACAAGCCCTTAGGTGGAAGAGAAAGATAAAAGGAGAGAAAACGCGAAGGCCAAGCGAAGCGAGGGTTTTTGTTTTGTCAAAGCAAAACAAAGCGATTATTTTTAATTTTGTATTTATGGTTTTGGGTTTGAGCCTGTGAGTGATGTGAGTACCATATGGTCTGATACGACATGTTGCACCACAGCAAAGGTTAGGAGAGAACCAAACAGCGAAGAAGAGATCAATTTTTATTTTCTTGGTTTTGTTTCAAACCATAATTGACCGTTGAGTTCGTTCCCGCCATCATGACTGAGGTTCAGAGCGACCAGCCTCCTCTCGACCTCGCTCACAAGGCCAAGTCCCTCATCTCTGCCCTCAATTTGCTCTCCCGCGACCTCCCGCTCTCTCCGGACCTTCTCGCCACCGTCTCCTCCATTTATCATGCCGCTCCAGATCCTGGTGCCGCCGGATCTGATGCCACCCAGACCCAGGTGTGTGTCTTCTGCTACTACCCTTTTGGGTTTTGAATTTCGGGTTTTGGTTTGGTTTGATTCGTACCCTTTTGTTGTTTTTGGTGTTGGAGTTCTTGGGCAATTGTGGGTTTTGGGTGATTTTTGTAAAGTTTGTGTTTTTCTGGATTGTTTGTATGATGGCCTTTTTGTTTTTGTTATTTTTGTTTCTGGGGTTTTCAGGATTTTTTGTTAATTTGTGTGGGTTTTTTCCTTTTGAATCTTTGGTTGCATTTGTGATTGGGTTGATGTGAATTGTGGATTTTGGTTAATTTGTGTGTGTGTGTTACTGATGTCAAGCATGTGCTGAATACATTGCAATTTTGAGAATTTTCTGGCTTGTCTTGTCCCACTCTCCTGTTTGTTTTTATGGTCAATTTAATTTTATATACATGTTTTTTTGTTGTTGTTGAATTTAATTAGTGAATGGGATTTTTGAAGTTAGGATTCTTTGGGCTAGTTCATTATTTTGTTTGAATTGAATGCTCCGCAGGCTTACAAAATTCAGTGATTCAAATGATTTCTCTCTTTTCTTTGTTGTTTCTCTCCATTGATAACCATTGTAGCTGTAGGGGAAGCTTTATTGGCTTCCAAAGTTCAAACTTTTTTGCACCATGTCAATCCATATAGTATAACATTCCTCTATAATTATTGTTTGCCCTTTAGCGGCATTCTTATTCACAGTGCATTAAGATATTACTTGTAATGTATCTTATGATACTTAAACATTGTATATTATATCTGTGGGCAGTTAGCTTGTGTCTATGCTTTCAGTAAAGCGAAGGTCTGATATGATGTATAAATTGTGTATTTAACTCCAGTCATTGTAAATCTTAAAGTCATGTATGTGCTATTCTTCTGAAAATTAAATATTGATGTAAGTCTTAAGGTCTAGTTGAGGCTTTGTAAATGTTATCATATCTGGAAATATATGGTTGTAGGGATTTACCTCTGCTTTCTTCACTTGTTGGTAACCATCCATGCTGAGTGATTGTGGACCCAACTTTACAACCTTTTCATTGTATAAAGATTTGGCTTAATTAGTTATTGGAAGATAGTTATGAAGTGTAAGTTTGAATATGCTACTTGACTTTTAATTAGCTTTTAGAATGTTCACATTGTAATTTTGATTCAGGATGATTCTGGGGTTTCTGATGGAAGAGATCTAATGCTGGACCTTGAGGATGCATTACTGACCCATCGGCCTGATTGTTTGTCGGGTTCAAGCTTGACAGAATCAAGGGAAAATCGTTATCGCAACCACATCCAACATCGATTAACTGAGCTTGAAGGTTATTATTATTATTATTATTCATAGAGAATCTTCATCTAGTATATTATATTTATTGGGTCTTATATAAATCCTTCAGAAATTTGTGTGGGGCATTTACCTGTACAATTCTCAATTTGGCATAAAAAATTTCATAGTGCTCAACTACTTTAAATGGTAATAATAGATCCCTGGTTAGATAATCGTTACTCCCTTCGTCCCAAAATAATTGTTCTCTTTCTATTTTGGTTAGTTTGTTAGTTATGCATGGATTATAAAAAATATTCTTAAGATAAGTTAGTTAGAGCCCTTTGAGTTAATTACAATAAGAACACATTGGGGTATAATGGAGAAAACCTAACTCATCCTTATTTTTCACAAAAAAAGAAAAGAAAAGGAAAGTGGACAATTATTTAGGGATGGAGGGAGTATATATTATTCATATTATTCATTAATGCAGTGGAGTAAGCATTAATATGTGTGTTATATAAATTGACTCTTGAGGCTGTTACTGATCCTTTGTGAGTGTCAATCTTTGATTTGGGTTTCGATAAATTATATACATACTATGTTTTGCAGTTTTAAATTAAGTAATCAATTGATTATCATTCATGTTTTATAATAGATGTTTATAAAGCTTTAGGTTTGAAATTTATGTCCAGGAGCAAGCTTCTTTGTGACCAACTTAGCTCCCGATTTTCCGTAGTTTCCTATTACCTATTTAGACTGTTACAAGATATATCTCGTTTCCTTATAAATTCACTGGTATCTATTTCAAAATTTGAAATTATTGCTTAGCCCCAGTAACTTAGCATATATCTTTTGCATCAGAGTTGCCTTCAAGCAGAGGCGATGACCTGCAGACGAAGTGCTTAATGGAGCTATATGGGCTGAAGGTAAACCCAATGTGATAAGTTTTCTTTTCTTAAATTTTTAAACTTCTGCACACATACATAATGTATATATATCTTCGGATAGATGTAAGGTAGCTTTTTGTTCCCCATTTGTGAAATTATTCCAGTAATCTTCTACTCGCAACCAGTTTGAATGGGAGGTGAAAGGCTGATATTCTGAAATAGCATTTTATTCCCCATCTGTGAAATGATTCCAATAATCTTCTATTGGCTACCAGTTTGATTGGGTGGTGAAAGGCCTATATTCTGAAATGGAATTAATTGCTGTCTCATTCTTTCCGAAAGTAAAGCAAACGTACATTTTTGTGAAAAATTTTCCGTATGAAAATTGTTGTATTTTAAATATGCAAGAAATCGCTGATAAAAAAAAATACAAGGGTAGCCAAATGTGGCCTAATTGAGTTAATATCTTTTGTATTATCATTTATCTGAATACGAAGCCTAAGCATTTTTATTAATGATGGTGATGGATATTTGTTTTTTGTTTGTTTTCCATGCTGCCAATTGACATGGGCTTCTTGTCTGGCAGCTAGAAGAGTTGCAGAGCAAAGTTCGGACTGAAGTCAGTTCTGAGTACTGGCTTCGTGTGCACTGTGCATATCCTGACAAACAATTGTTTGACTGGGGCATGATGCGACTGTGTCGTCCACTCTATGGTGTTGGAGATGCTTTTGCTATGGAAGCTGATGATCAGTTCCGAAAGAAACGGGATGCCGAGGTCATTTAATAGTTTATGCCTTGCCTTTTTGAACTTATCATTCATTCTTGAAATGCAAATATAAGAATAAGAGGCTCGACCTTTATAAATTCTTAATTTATCTCTATACATTATAGGCAATTATTCGTACTTCCTGACTGAATTACTATGGCAATGAGATTACATTTTAAGGCTGTGATTCTGATTTTCTCATAATTGGAATTATTATGCATGAAATTATCAAATAGTCGCAGATATTCTGACTGCTAATGTTTTGGCATGAGAGAACAGAATATGATTCCCCTGAAAAAATAGCTACATTACAGGAGTTTGTTGATTGTGAGACTCAATATGTGGTTCTTCCGAACAAGTCATGCATTAAAATGTGTCTTTTTTTTTTGATAAAAACATTAACATGTGTCTAGGTAGCTATATGCACACACACACACACACACACACATTTATGTCTATAATTTTAAATAATATGCAATTTAAACGCTGATGATGTATTTAAACCCTTCAATACAGAGGTTGTCAAGGTTAGAGGAGCAAGAAAAGAGCCAGATTGATACTAGAAAGAAGAAATTTTTCTTAGAATTACTTAATGCAGTCCGTGAGTTCCAGTTGCAACTTCAAGCATCTCTAAAGCGCCGAAAACAAAGGAATGATGGGGTTCAGGTATGCTATTTTCGTTGTCTCCATTTTATGATCCCTGCTTGTTGTGTTGCATAAAATAGGAAACAAGGATAGCACAAAATTGAAGTAGTCTATCCAAAATTATTTGGAAACCCATAGTTACTGACACTTATTCAGACATTGACCTCAGAGGGGATGGGTCAGCTTCAGGTTCACTAGTTCCATTTGCCCAGTAATCACTCAACTTAGAAATTGAAAGTACAATGCAAATTTCAGAAATAGTTGAATAATATTTATTATGGAAATGAATTCAATGAGTAACATGTACATGCATTTTGCTTCATTCAAAGAAAAGCCCAGAATGCTCCTATAAGATAGTGTTATAATTAATTATAATTGGTGATTCTTCTCACATCATTGTTTCGAAATGCACCAAGCAATTTTGACTGACAGTTTGAACTCAGAAGGAAATTAAATTGATAAAGAGCATGTTAGAGGTGTGCATGACATGTTCAAGTCTGCTTTTTTGGCAGCTACTTTTACTCTATACATCTGGCCAGTACTAATATTAAGTATTAGATGACATACGACCTTTAATTTGATTTGCGTATTAGATGACATACGACTTTTAATTTGATTCGCGTATTAGATGACACACGACCTTTAATTTGATTCCCAGCCTATATATAGCTATTGTCTTACCATTTGGAACTATGTTCAACACATCCAGGTGACATACAATACACCCAGTTCAAGTTTAAATACAATTCCATATGGAAATACTCTGGATACAGATTTAAAATCTATCATCACTCAATTATTAATTGCTAAAACAAGAATACTGGTATAAATGTATATATACTGCTCCAGAGTAGAAATACAGAACCATATACTGGTCATATATTCCTGAAACTCCATTTTATAAAAGGGGAAAAGCATCATACCGGGGAACTAGCAATTATTTGTTATCCTTTTTTTTTTCTGTGCTTTTTGGACAATATCTTGTGTTATGGGAATTGGCTTTGTTATGGAAGTTGTCATGAGGTTTACGTATGTTGAGATATTTAGAATCTTATAATAGATGATATTTGTTTATGATGCCTTATTTTGAATAGATCAATTAACTTCATAGATAAAGCCTCCTAGTCTGGTTCCTTTTTAAGTTTGAGTCAACTCTTGTAATGCCGTATATATAAGGGCTTCTATGCTACATCAATATTAACAATAGCATTTCATATTTTCTACATGAGATGATAGCTTTCTTGTTCTTGAAGGGCTCTCTATTGTCTTCCACTGCCAAACATCCTCGCCTAAGGACTACGATGTTGGGATCTCTTTCAATGGTTTTCTTATAGGATTTATTTATTTATTTTTTATTTTTAAAAAGGCATAAAATATGAGTATCCCTTCACATTGAATAAAAGAACTTATGACCTATGGTGCTTTCATTGTGCTCTAGCCGTTGGCATTTGGTTTGGGGTTTGTTCAATCAAGACCGTTGGTATTTTGGATAATCCAGCCATGCTTATGTGGTTAGAGGGGTCTCCAATCGGTCATACTCTGCTGCAGCACCAACAAACTTCAATAGACATCTGTTGATGTACTTTTCAATGGATTTGGCTTAAGTTTTTTATTTTTCCTATTTGTATGTTTAGGACAAATGTTGTCTCACATATTTTAGTGTTTTTTTTTTTTTCCTTCACTAACCTGAGTGTCGATTTGTGTCACCTTGAGTTTGAGGAGGGATGTTGACGCATTTAAAATCCTATAATACATGGGATTTTGTTATGTATGCACTAGGTTGGATAGATAAATTAGCTTCATAGATTAAACCTTAACCTAGGCTACATATTTAATTTTGAGTCAACTCTTGTAATGCCCTATGAAAAGGACTTCTATTCTACTTTAGTGTTAACAATAGCAATTCATATTCTCTACCACGTAAAATGAAACAAATAAATATGTAAATCTTATATTCTTACTGCCATCATTTTACAAGACTAGATTTATGGTAATTATTAATTCCTTGTGTGATCAGTTATCAATCATAGAAATAAAGAAGCATATTGTATGGTTTAAGACAAACTAATTCCTTACAAGCACCTTATTCTAACAGGCGTGGCATGGAAGACAAAGACAACGTGCTACACGGGCTGAGAAATTGAGGTTTCAGGCATTGAAGGCTGATGACCAAGAAGCTTACATGAGAATGGTAAAAGAGAGCAAAAATGAACGATTGACAATCCTGCTTGAAGAAACAAATAAACTCCTTACCAATTTAGGGGCAGCTGTTCAACGTCAGAAAGTTTCTAAACCTTCAGATGACATTGAAATCTCTAAAGGAAAAGAAAGTGATTTGTCTGATTTGGATGCTTCAAGGAATGGAACCCCTGGGGATTTGCTTCCTGAGGAAGATCAGGACGTCATTGATTCTGATCGCAATGATGATACTAGTGATTTACTTGAAGGACAGAGGCAATATAATTCAGCCATTCATGCAATTCAGGAGAAGGTAAACTCTTACACACTCAATGGTACTCAGTAGATAAGGCGTATATGGTAAGCGCTATGAATCTAGTGATGCTTCCTGGTAGTTCCCCGGCCTATTTCATCTATGGCAACAAATTGCTGGTCTCACCTTTCCTTTGTAACTTGTATTGACAATAGTGAAGCATCCCACCTGTATATGTGAACATGTGTGCGAGAGAGAGAGAGAGAGGGAGAGAGAGAGAGAGAGAGAGAGAG
>JAYMTH010001875.1:0-13739 GCA_036897465.1 Pelargonium australe | reverse complement strand
CTAAAGAAAATTGTTTGCAAAAATTTTGCTGTTTTTTTTTTTTTTTTTTCCTGCTTTCTGGAAAGAGGAAGCAAAGATACCAAACAACATACTTTTATCTGCTGCTAGAGAATCAAGTTGTTTATTGGATACTTCAATTATTTAGTTTTTATTTATTTTTAATATTATTAATATCATCTTATACTGTGATTTTGTTGTTTATTTTGACAGGTTTATGATATGCAGTTTGAGTTGAATGAAATAGAAAGCAGGAGAGAACAATATCCTTCAACTATCTCATTTCTTAACCTGTTAAATTCTCTTATTGCTGAAGAAAAAGATGTCAGTGATAGAGGGCTTAGGTACTTTGTCATTGATTTCTTTCTTGTTCTTTGAATGTTTTCAATCTTTTCTCTGCATGCTCACTGTAATTCAAAGGGCTGTTTGGCAGATTCATTGGGATCTTTCGGTTCATATATGATCATGTTTTCGGGCCGTTTCCTCAAAGAGCTTATGCAGACCCTTGTGAGAAATGGCAGTTGGTTGTTGCTTGTCTTCAACATTTTCACATGTGAGTGGGTCGTAACCTGGAACCTCCTCGTATAGTTTTGTGTGTTTCTAGTCTTGTACTTCTCTTACTTTTGGTTGTTACCTTTCATCTTTCTGTTGTCGTTGAAATTTCTTTCTGCTGTCATTGTTTAAATTTTTGAAGTCTTCATATGAGCGAACATTTTCATATCATGTGATATACTGTGTAGGATTCTAAACATGTACGAGATCAAAGATGAAGACATTGATAGTGTTCTTGACCGGTCGCAACTTTCAACGTCAACTCAAACATCTTCTCTCCAGATGCAGCTTCCTGTACTGGAGTTGCTAAAAGTAGGTGTTTATTATTGCTGCTTGCTCACATTATATATGATTCTGTAGTTCTTGTTTGTGTGCAGCATGTTCTCTCATACACAATGACTTGGTTTGAGTTTAGCTTTATATACTGTTATAATGATATTTAAGCTATGTTTTGAAGTTGACACATATATGCGTTTGCTTAATATTTATTTATTATTGTTATTCTCTTAATTCTGTTTTCGTTATGGCTAGGATTTTATGAGTGGAATATCTGTGTTTCGGAATATGATGGGTATTTTAATGCCTGGTGTCAACGCAATCATTACTGAGCGAACTAATGAAATTTATGGGCAACTTATGGAGAAGGCTGTGCTGCTTTCACTGGAAATTATAATACTTGTCTTGGAGAAGGATTTAGTTGTTTCTGATTATTGGCGCCCTTTGTACCAGGTAACCATTGTTGATTTAGCTTGGCTTCTTCATTTGTGCAGGTTCCCACAGTTTCCATCCTTGATATATATATTTTTTTGTTTATCCTTGTGCCTTCACCCTTCTCAAATGATTAAACCAAAGCTATGTGGGTTTTGGTTTGAAGACTGAAAGTAAATAATTGAGCATTGACATGCCTTTCTCAGATGATTATACCAAAGCTATGTGTGTTTTGGTTATAGAAAATGGTGGAAGATGTTGAGCATATGTCTTGTCTTTCCGATCTTGTTGGGTTTTTTAGGATCAGTGTACTATTGTCAGTTTGTTGAGGGGTAGAGTTGTTTTTCTTGCATCTCTTTGTGCTGCTGCAGCAGGGTTATTTAGGGGCATATCCTGAATTGATATTGAAAGGGACTGGAAGGCAGTTTGTTGTAGCCTTACTTGGTGATATTTTTGGGTGTGACTGTGCTGTTCTCGTATATATATTTCCTTTCAATGATTATTAATCAAATTTCATTATCTTAATTGAAAAATGTTCAAACCGAAGCAACATATTAGGGAGGATATGTACGTGGATTTTTAGTTAATTATCTTAAAACATGAAATCATGTGTGTTTTTATCAGTGTGTTTCTGTGAGGAGTCTTACTCAGGAATTTTTCACCATTAGGCAGACAGCAGACCATAATTTATAGATTGTCTCTTATCTTCCTCTTTGCTAGAAAGCTAGGCTTTCCCGTGTTTTATTATTATTTATATTTCAGATGGAATTGCAATGTCTTCATCATATATAATTTCAGTATGTCTTGGCTGGTAATTTGATACAAATTTTCATGGATCATTAATGATTACCCTTGAAGCCAAAATGTGATGATGTGAAATCTGATACCTAACTAAGCTTGAATTTTTCTTTAGACTCTCAAGTGACCCCAGAGCATGTTTTTGCAGTTATTAACTTGCCTATTTCCAGTGTATAATATTGGGTTTTAGTTAAGGCGTAACTAACTGTTTATAATATATATATATATATGCCTTTATCAAAAACTGTTTTCATACTTGCTTCTCACATGCAGCCTTTGGATGTCATTCTCTCTCAAGATCATAACCAAGTAGTAGCTTTGTTGGAGTTTGTCAGATATGATTTTCGACCACAAATTCAGCAATGCTCGATCAAGATCATGAGTATTCTAAGGTACTTTTCTGCTTTCAATTTCTATACATATTATGATTTACATTTCCCCCCTTTATTTTTATATTGACGGGGTTTGTGTTTGGATAGATGCTTTGAGTTAGAATAATTGTGGCCATGCCTAGGGTTAGTAGTATTTCAAATGAACTCATTTTAATTAATTTCTTTTGTATATTAGCTCTCGCATGGTTGGCCTTGTACAGTTGCTTCTAAAATCTAATGCTGCGAGTTGTTTAATTGATGATTATGCGGCATGTCTTGAGATACGATCAGAAGAGTGTCATGCTATAGAGAATCCCAACGATGATGTAGGCGTTCTCATTTTGCAGGTTAGTCCTTGTAGTTATGTCTTCCTCTTTTATGTTTTCCCTCTTCTATATTTGCTTTAAAACTGATATTCATTTTTAACTTCCCAGCTTCTAATTGACAATATTAGTCGGCCAGCTCCAAATGTTACACATTTACTACTGAAGTTTTATCTTGATGTACCCATTGAGCGAACAGTTCTACAACCAAAATTTCATTACAGGTTTTTTCCAATTTACCTGATTCATACCTAAATTAAAATCTATTTTTCTCAATAGTTTCATGATCAGCATATTAAATCATCTGCAGCTGCTTAAAGGTTATTCTTGAAATATTGGATAAGCTTTTAAAGCCAGATGTAAATGCGTTGCTTCATGAATTTTCTTTTCAGGTTAGATACTACTCATCTGCTATTGTTCTTTTCTTTTGCGCGCACACATACAGACTACGTTTGTTCTCTTATTAATTCTTGTACTGTGCAATATGTCTTTGTTTGTCTCATGCAGCTTCTTTACGAGTTATGTTCAGATCCACTAACATCTGGCCCTATAATGGATCTGTTGAGCAGTAAAAAGTATCAGTTCTTTGTAAAGGTGAATAATGTGCTGTAGTTGGCTATATTAATATCTTAAACTACATAATTCATGTGGAAGGGACTTATTCCTTTATTTTATCATTCTATTTTCAGTTAACAAATTCATTTCTCTTTATCATGGCAGCACCTAGATACGATTGGTATTGCTCCACTTCCTAAACGTAATAGCAATCAGGCACTCCGCATTAGTTCCCTTCATCAGGTTTGTTCCATAATCTTAATATTTTTTTCCCTATCACATCATTCTCATACGCATTTCACTGGTTACAATTTTGAGGTCAGACCAACATGGCAAGGAAACTCTTCTTGCATGCATACCTACATCTGCATGTTAATCCTTTTGAGTTAATGTGTTCTTCATTTGCTGGTAAACTGAGGACACTTATAGAGGGTTCTTTATTTCTTGCTTTACCTGGTTCAATTATTATCATATTTATCCACATATTCGAATTAGTTCTTGTAAGAACCTAATTCTTTCTGAAATTTGGAACCTTATTCTTTCTGAAGTTGGGATTTAGCTCTCTTCAGTGTAGGAGGCAGCATAAATTTTGTTGGATGATGCTGACTTGCTATAAGATATTGATGGAAAAAAGAAGTGTATTTTTTATTTATGGTGATGCATTCTGCACTCAATGTTTTGAAACCCTTTCTCATATAGGGAGAATTATGCTCAATGTATTCTATATCTTTGGGCTATCTATCTAATCTTGAAGTCTTTTGTTAGTTCTCTCAATTCTGGCATGGGATTATCCACCTAAGAAATAGTTTTCTATTTTGATGTACCCTTACTTTCTGTCATTTTACAAGTTAATTAATGATTCTGGAGGTTTCTTATTATTGGGTATATGATTAATACTCTTATTGCTTGGGGTTTTCCTTACACTTCCATAAGAGGGCATGGTTGCTGAAGCTTTTAGCATTGGAATTGCACGTTGGTGATATGAGTGTATCTACACATCGTGAGGCATCCCAAAGTGTTCTCTCACATCTTTTTGGGCAAGACATTCTTGAGTTTGGACCTGATCGTGTGTCTGATTCATTAACTCTTCAAAATAATGCTGGACATGCTAGAACCAGATCTATCAGTAAGAGTAAGGTATACTTTGCTTTGATGGTTGCTTTTGATTTATTATTACATAAATGGTTGCGCGTTGGAATATTGTTTTAGTATTTTTGGGAATATTTGTTTGCTTATATGTTATTTGAAGATGACACCCTTGTTTTGAATTACACGGAGTTTCAACTGACACACAAGAAAGTTCCAAGTTGTGTGAATGTTCCAATATTTTGTTACTTAATGGCAGAAATCAATCATAATTTTTTAAGAGAAATGTTAGGTTGGATGGGCCTCTTGGGTTATTCAAATTTTGTATGATGATTCATTAGCTTGTCATTGAATTTTTTTTTTTTTTTTTTTGGATTTTTCACCTGCATGAGATATTAAATTATTTAAGTGATTGTCTATTGGTTTTTCCCTCTTTTAGACTTACATCATTCAATTTTCACTATATATATTGTCTCTACTCAAAGAGAATTTTATTTGATGGAATCTTTGAAATATGGAATGCCAGTGATCTATACGGAGCACACGCTATTATTGACCTAAAAACTAGATAGTATGAATCTGTGATGTTCTGTCATTGAATATACAATCTACTTCTATTGCAAAAATTTCCTGGTTAGAGGTTTGAGTGAACAGATATGTTTTTTTAAAGAGTAATTAATTGGTCTTATGTTGCTATTAGAGCCCTAAATAATGATAACAGTGATTAAATGTGTAAATTATGGTGCTGAAATTATCTTCTGGTTGCTTCTTTTGGGCTCAAATACAGGGGCTGGAGTTGCTTGAAGTTGTCCAATTTAGGTCACCGGATACTACAATAAAAATCTCTCAGGTTGTTTCGAATCTGAAGCACGACTTGCTGGTAATGCTTATGGATCCACCTAATTCCTTATACTATATCTCATGTCCATTGTTCGACAATTGATCATTTAAGTTTTATAGGTTGAGGACATACTTGGGAATCCTTCAATATCTGGAAAAGGTGGTATTTATTATTATTCAGAGCGTGGGGACCGTCTAATTGATCTTGCTTCATTTCGTGACAAACTTTGGCAGGTTGGTTTCTTTAGGTAATTAAGGAAGAACCTGAGAGTTCATATCCTTTACGGGTGTATAGATAGAAAATGTGTTTCTAGTACTGATATAGTTCATTGTTTCAGAAACTCAACAATGTTTATCCTCAGTCGAGTAACATCAGCAGTGAACTGGAGTTGAATGATGTTAGGGGGACGATTCAGCAGTTGCTGAGATGGGGATGGAAGTACAATAAGAACCTTGAGGAACAAGCTGCCCAACTTCATATGCTAACTGGTTGGGCACAGTTAGTAGAGGTTTATTTCTTATCTTCAATTATATTTTATGTCCCAAAATTCTCGAGTTGAGTTTCTAGGAGCTGAATATCTTATCAAACTTCATTATTTTGACTTCATGCCTGTCTGTTTTAATTATTTTGCAGGTCTGTGTGTCTAGACGAATATCATTTCTTGAAAATCGATCTGAAATTTTGTTTCAGTAGGTCTACTTCTCATCGTTAGTAATTCCTTCATCATTATAGGCATTTGCTAAATTTTTCTTCCGGTGTTGACAGGGTTCTTGATGCCTCTCTGAGTTCCTCTGCTTCTCCTGACTGTTCCTTAAAGATGGCATTTATATTGAGCCAGGTATGATTGATCCAGCTTCACTTTATTCCACAATTTGCTGTTGCAGTTTGTCAACATTACCTTGTCATGTATTCTGGTTCACTTTTCTTTGTTTGTGATGTCTCTAGGTTGCACTTACATGCATGGCTAAATTAAGAGATGAAAGATTTTCTTGCCCTGGTGGCATAAATTCTGATAGTGTCACATTTCTTGATATAATAATGGTGAAACAACTATCAAATGGTGCTTGCCATTCCATATTGTTTAAGCTTATCATGGGGGTCCTTAGACACGAATCATCAGAAGCCTTGAGGAGACGGTATGATCTCACATGTAAAGCCTATTTTTTTTTATTGTGTTTTGTTTCTGTTGTCTGCAATTGACTTCCATTTGTTCTTGTTCTTCAGCCAATATGCATTGCTTCTTAGTTACTTTCAGTATTGTCAGCATATGCTTGATCCGGATGTTCCAACAAAAGTTCTGCAATACTTTATGCTTGATGAGCAAGATGGTGAAGAAGTAGATCTTGAGAAGGTGCCATGTTTCTGTATCTTTGACACAATTTATTTATTTATTTTATTTTGCAATATTTATCTATTGATTGAAAAAAGTTATGATAGATATATATTTTTGCTGCCTGCAGATTGATAAGGAACATGCAGAACTAGCTCGAGCTAATTTTTCTATATTAAGGAAAGAGGCTCAAGCAATCTTGGATTTGGTGCGTCTTTGTTTCTTCTTTGAAGATTTTGCGAATTAATAATAACTAGTTACTGAAACTTTTTCAGAAAGTTATTGCTAGTTATTTATATATACATTTAATCCATGCAGAAATTAGTAGGATGTAAGCTGTATCAAGGCTTGTTTTCTGATAAATTTGTTTAACTGCTAATAAAGACTAAGTATGTGCTGTTTCTAGAGTCAATTTTGAGAATGGTTAAGGTATTTTTAATAAGATTGACTCTATTAATCTTCTTGATCCATGTACTCTTAAATTTGATAATACTGATAGTTTCTATTTATACTCTCCTTTTCTGAATTTTTTTTTCTCTTTGATATCTACTCTACAGGTAATAAAGGATGCAAGCCAAGGCAGTGAACCTGGGAAGACTGTAGCACTCTATGTTCTGGATGCTTTGATTTGTATTGATCATGAAAGATATTTCTTAGGCCAACTGCAAAGTAGGGGATTTCTGAGATCCTGCTTAATGAGCATAAGTAATACCTCACATCAGGTATTTCTTTTTCTTGATTATCAATCACAGTTGTACACTGAGAAGATGCTTCTGTTCTAGGAACATCTGCTCTCGTCTTGATGATGCAAGAAATAAGTTTACTTTGAAGTTTCATTGGACATGCCATATAAAAAGATGGTTCTGATTCATCTTGAAATGAGAATGTCCCGTCTTTTGTTATTGTTATGGACCCTTTCTTGTATGATATGTTATTCATCATGTAGATGCATTGATTACTTTTTTTGCATATCTTAGCAAATGCATCAATAAGTTTACTTTGTATATAGGACGGCAGACATTCATTAGAGTCGATGCAGCGAGCTTGCACTCTTGAGGCTGAACTAGCTTTACTGCTGAGAATTAGTCATAAGTATGCAAAATCGGGGGCCCAGGTTCTCTTTTCTATGGGTGCATTGGAGCATATAGCTTCTTTCAAGGCAATGAATTTGCAGGCAATGATAATTTCCTTCCTTCACATATGTGTTGTATGTTTCATTTGGTTTTGTATGTACTGAAGCTAATCTACAATATCAGGGAAGTTTGAGGCGTATTGACACCAAGCTGCGGAGGGATGTAGCTGTAGATGTTGACAAACAAAGAATGATCGTAACTCCTATGTTGAGATTAGTATTTTCCCTGACGTCATTGGTCTCCACATCTGAATTTTTGGAGGTCAGGATCACTCTAGTTCTGGTCTTGTTGCATTCTTTTCAAGTTTTGGTACTTTGTCTTGTACTTTTATTTCTTAAATACTATGTGGTGCTCATTATTTAGTACAATATTTTTTTTATATCGACCTCTCTATTCTTGAAACTTTAATTAGTTATGTTTGACAGTGGAACCTAGGGTCAGAGAAGTACAATCTTTTTCCTTTGTTTTTTTTGCAGTGACTGTGGTCTTTGGATATTATATGAGACTCCAGATTATTGAGGTTTCTCTATGCATCAGTAGAAGAGAATATGTCCTGATTCAAATTGTGTCATGTCAAGTTTTTTTACAGCCACCAATTTAGAACATTATTATTAACAACCTTCTAATCTATTTTTTATTCTTTGATGAAGAACCAATTGGTTACTGGCTGATGATGTACAATGTTAATTACCTTTGATGATTCTAGTTTCAATACCTCTTGTGATTATTTGTTTACATGATCAATCAATATAGTTGCTATTTTTTTTCATCTGCTCGTCGTATTAGAACTGGTATCTGTTACTGCTAGTGGAGCCCGCTCCTATTCTTTGTAGTCAGAATTGTTTGTCTACTGGTTTTGAGCTTCTGCATCTCTAGTCTGCTGTATATATATATTCAAAATGTTTCTTGAGTGTGAAGGCCAACTGTATAGTTCTTTCTGGGCATTGTGTTTTCCATTTAAATGTGTTATATATTTAAAAGATGTAATCCCACATAGGAGGCCTTTATATGTTTGTTATACGAGAATTGGGAAACATTTATTTTTGCAGAGATCTATGTCAGGTAGTGTATGTGGAGCCAGGGGCAGTTTTGATTTGGTATTGTTTCAACTGAATCCAGACCATGAACACTATGATGCGAAACTGTGTCTGAATGGCTTTAAGATAATGTTTACTCATGTTTGTGATTCAAATTCACCATTGGTAACTGTTCTATCCCGAGTTTTTTTAACCTCGCTACATTTCACATATGTATTGCAACTGCATGTATGCTATAAAAAGTAGCAGCTCATGATCAAGTTGCATTTAGTTTCAAGTTCTGCTCTTATGCATAAATTTGATTTCTTACTGTACAAATTTTACTCAAGGTTAATGCCACCCTTTTATTAGTAATCCCTCCTACTTCTGCATGTTTTTAATACCCTTACGTTTTATGAAAATAAATTTTTTGCTCTTTTACTTGCCTTTAATGGAAAATGATGTGTTTTAGGTGAAGAATAAAATTGTTTCTGAAGTCATAGATTTTGTCAAAGGACATCAGTTGCTTATCGATCAAGTGCTTCGTGTGGACATTTTTGAAGCTGATGAGTTGACAAGGGAGCAGATCAATTTAGTTGTTGGTATACTCAGCAAGGTAAGTGTCTTATAGATGTTTTATAGCCTTGATTAGCTATTACATGATTGGCAGTGTTTATCAGGTAGACCACGTTGACTGGCTGGATGATGCAACTTAGAAACCTATTACATGATTGATTAGATCTATAGTCTATTCATAATAAGATTATTTAGATGGCCCTAAAGGATTCATCTCCTTTTTTATTTGACCCCTAGAAGTTATGACCTTGCTATATCATTTGTTAACATTTTTTTCTTGATATTTTTGTTACAAGACTCTCTTCAATGACACGAATATTCTGTCTTTTCATTTCTAATGTGTATTTTTTCAATAGGTCTGGCCTTACGAAGAGAGTGATGAATATGGTGTTGTTCAAGGTCTTTTTGGTATGATGTGTACCCTCTTTTCCCGTGACTCGGAAGCCCTTGTTCCTGTGCGATCTGTAATACCTGTTGAGGTATGCATATCTGTTCACATTTCAGGTGTTTAAGAAATTAAGTTATGATAAAATATTTTCTACTCAATTCTTCATTATTTTATGTCATCTTAACAGAACCAGAGGAAGCTGGAACTGAACTCATTTCGACTGTGCTTTAGCCTGAGTACCTATCTGTATTTTTTGGTGACTAAGAAATCTCTGAGATTGCAGGTTTGTGTAAATGTTTCAGTTTCTAAATCTATCAATTTTTCTTGTATAGCTTGTATCTTTCTCTAATCGATTATGATCAATACCTAAACAGATGCATCCTTTATGACTGATATGTTCCTCCACAGGTTTCAGATGGCCTCTCTGATTATTCATCTTTTGGATCGCAACAACCTACATTGTCTTTACTAGGTCGTCTTCTCGACTCTGTGACAACTGCTCTTGAAAGAGCTGCTGAGGAAAAATCCTTACTGATTAACAAGGTGAGATAGCACATCAAACAAATGCTGCATTGCCTTTTCCTGATCTTTAGTTTGCAAAATCTCCAATTATTAGTTGGAATCACTTTAATTTTGATTATGGCCTGCAGATCCGATACATAAATGAACAGTCAAGGCAGGAGGTTGATGAAATAATCAATATGTGCGCTCCACAAGACATTCTTTTGTCTTCTGATGGTATACAGAAAAGGTATTTATTTATATCATTTTGTGGGGACATGATGGGATTGTCATACCTTCGTGTCCAGGATGACCTTTTGTTCTCCTTTAAGGAAGGAGACTCCTTTGTGTCTGAGATTGCATTTGGAATTGTTCGTTAGATGATACTGATAGCTCTGTGCTGTCGTGAAAAATCAGCTGTAGTATGCTGCCATGTGAATAGCAAATTCCTTTTCTTTTTCCTCCATAAAGATAAGTTACTGCAGTGTTTATTGAGGGAGTCTTGAGGACTTCAGAGAGTTGTAGGCTTTTGGAACTATATGGTCTAATATTGAGGCTTGAAAACGATCTTTGTTTTTTTTTTTTTTTTTTTTGACGGGCAAAAAAAAAAAAAAAAAAAAACGATCTTTGTTCATGTTGCATATAAGTTATAATATGTAGTTTTGACTCCATTTCCCTCATTTTGCAGGAGGTATATAGCAATGGTTGAGATGTGTCGAGTTGCTGGCAATAGAGATCAGCTAATTACCTTGTTACTTCCACTCGCAGAACGTGTGCTTAATGTCATCTTGATCCATTTTCAGGACAGGTACATATATTCTCCTCGTATATCCATTCAATGTAAATTTGATGCTAAATGTTTTATTTTATTCAAGCTAATCCGAGTTTTTTTGTTAGCTCTGTCATGTCTGATTCCAATGGAACCATTAAAACAATTGCTTATGCTTCCGATTCTGACTTAAGACAAGACATATCTTTGTTGTGTGGAAAGTTACTCCCGACCTTGGAACGACTTGAATTACTAAGCGAGGTATGCTACTGATCCCAATCAAGGTTGTGTGAATGATGGTTGTACTTATTCTGGCATGGTGTAGATATTAAATTAGGGATGAATATATTCGATGCAGTTTGGCTATATTAACTCTTACAATATGAGTTCTTGAATGAGATTTACATTTTGCATGTCTCGGACTCTCACCCTGATTGTTAAATCAAACTCGGACACAAATGATGCATGAGCTCAATTTGATTTCATTTGTGGCCACAGTCTTGGTAATGTTACTGACATGTTTGATTTACTATTGCGAGACTTCACAGAATAAACTGGGCCACAGTCTGAAAGTTTTTGGCAGATTGGTCGCATCGCTTAAGGAATTGACAATTCAGCAGCTGTCTTAACAAGATACAAAGTCCCGGTCACAAAATGGAGTCCATGCCTGAATGATGGCGTTCCTTGAAACGAACTCTGTGAGCAACTGAAGCCTTGATGCACAAGGTTGAAGAAGGGTAAACCTGGCATATGTATGCATATCTTCAATGTATTGAGCACATATAATTTACCCCAAATTCATCTAATTAAAAAAGGCTTAGTCAAATATATGAATCATCTCTACTTGTGCACAAGTATATGCATCATAAATAGCATGTTTTAAGACAATTATACATATCTTAATAAATTCACTCTCATTTCGAGTATATAATTTTGATGTTATGTTGCCGCCTCATCGTGTGCTCACTTTGATGCCCCCAATTCTTCCTTCCCGGATTGGTCCCCATCGATTCGTTTTGCAAATCTAGCGTGCCATTAAGCGGCATATATAGAGCATGTGTTGTCATGGCCTAACCTTCTGGCAATTCTTGAATTGGTACTGTTCCAATGTGGAGTAGTCCAAAAACATTCCAGAAAAGAGGCATCTAAAATAAACAAATTCAATCAGAGTTTTCTATTTTGGAACCATCTTGATATCAGAGAGAGTCTCTTGAAATTCATTTGGCCGAATCATGTAAGGAGCATCAACAAGTGCCCACTAAGTTTGAAGATCATACTAGTTTGTCTGTGTAGATGAAGTTTCGGAGGTAAATATTTAAGTGTTCAAGGACAATATAATGTTCCAAATGTTTTTTTTTTTTTTTTTTTAACAAAGGAAAGTGGTCTTCATTCCATATATAACATATTATTCTATATCAACACCAGTCCTATCAAAAAATGCTAGATTATCAGCATTTACAACTACATTCCTATTAACCACAAAGCTATTTCATCAAAAAAGTGATTGAACAAAAACTTTGGATGAAACAAGTTTAACAAGAATACTAGGAACATCCAAATAAAACAGAGTACTAAGTTCAAAACTAAACCAAAAGTTGTAAACGGTTTAATTTTATTACGAATCATTCTTTATGGGTTTGAATGGAGGCAATACAAAGACATGCATTCTTCATTTTACACTTATAGGTTTTTTCAACTCCATTCACAGATGTTATTGATGTTGCAGTCTCCAAGCTTTTCAAAGATAATTTCCTATAGGAAGGTGCTTGTCAATAGTGTTTGAATCTTCGAAGGTTGTAATCTCTTGATTCTATATTTATCTCTATGTTTTCTTGTCTTAATAACATTTGTTGCTACTGTTTAGAAACAACACCTGATCTCCTGGCAACATTTCTAGGAAATGCAATGCTCTTAGTTTTATTTTATAAACATAATTTTATCTCCTGCATTTTAGGACAAAATTTGAAATTAAAGTTGTACAATTATCACGTCTCTCTACGTCGAGTGTGAAGGGAGACAAGATAATTGCTCGACACTTAGATCATTCTTCTACTTTCTTAACTTTTTACTAATTTTATTTATACTTATCGTTTTTCTTTTTTGCTTGTAATCAACAAAACTAACTTAGATTATCACACAAGTGTTGTTTACAAAATGTTTAGGGGTAGATTGTGCAAATGATGTCCTCACCTATTTATACTAGAGTTCGATCTAAATGGACGGTTAAGATCTAAAGTATAAGACCATTTTCAATGATTGAAATTTGCTATCTAGATAGTTCTTAAGCTTCTAGCAAATATTACAACACTATTACTTGGGCAATTCTGAAATCGTAGAAAGGCAGACTTCTAGAAAATTCTAGGATAAATTGCACATGACTCTCATGGGTTTACACGAGTTGAAAGAACCCATCTATGTTATTGATTTAAGCACAAAACCCACTGCAACTTGCATTTTCGTTAAGTTGGATGAAAAATGTGACGAAAAACATCATGTGCACAACACATGATGTGTTATTTTTTTAAATGACCAAATTACCCTTCTTTTCTTCATCTTCTTCCATTGATTGAAAATTCTGGCGACCAAATGAATTTTCCAGTCGCCGGAATATGCATTTTTCGCCGGAAATTATTAACTTAACTTAAATTCTCAAATCAAACTAAAATTAGCCTTAACTAATCTCAAATCAACAAAATAACACAAACTCATACAAAATTGAACAAAATATGGAAGAAAAAAAAATAGATCTGAAAAAAAAATTTAGATCTAGCTCGCCGGAGCCTCACCATCGTCGG
>JAYMTH010001874.1:0-13741 GCA_036897465.1 Pelargonium australe | reverse complement strand
CTTGTCGGTGACCTGATTCTATCACTGGAGCCACTCCGAACTCTTCCCGAACTGAATTCTGCCATAGCCACAATCTCACCTTCCGCTACCAACGCCCAAAGCATCACTTTTGTCGAACCAAAACCGCTACAAACGAGGACAATCCCCGTAAGTCAAGATACCCTAAAGGTATAACACTCATACGAGAGACAGACCGCTCAGATTCGAAATTCTAACCTCCACCCGAGGAGCCGCGTCACAGCCGCCGCTCTTGAGAGAAAGAGAGGGAAACCCTAGCTATTTTCCTAGGGTTTAGTCTTACTAAATTTAAAATTTTAGTGGGAGCAAAAATACAAAGTTAGTTAAATATTAGAGGAAACAACAACACTCATAGAAATTGATTAGTTTGTATATGTGTTTATCCTAATTTTGCATATTTGTATACACGATTAGTTTGTATATTAGATATAGTGATATTACTTTGTAGTATTGATGTGTAATCGTTTTCATATTAAGTTAGGCATAAAACAAACAAAGTCCTTCACGCTATTGAGTAATTAGGTATATATAAATGATTGAAAATTGTCCTTAACGACGATTATATATATCTAAAATAAATAAATTCGCACACTATATTGGAGATTATTACAACCTAGAGTCCAATTTCGCAATCTCAAACACATATTATTATATACTATAAAGTTGTTAATTTGTGAACATGTCGTGTAATAAGCCTAAAATGTGTCGTATGAATGAACATGACACGCCACATTTAATTATTATGTTCAAATATTAAAATATCAGCTCAACTAAAACATCAATAGGGCTAACATTAACATTGAGCACAATATTTTCAGTTTAATTATTCAGGATTATTTAACAATTTTGACTCATATTGGTTGTGACAATTTTTTTGTTTACGAGTTGATTTGCGAATTGAGTGGTCCGCGAGTTAATTATATTTTTTTGGTTTTTTTTGTCAGATTAGTCTTCAAACCCCAATTTTATACAATCCGATTTGACATAATAAATTATTTGTTTTTTGTGCTAAAAAAAAAGGGGTATCGCAAAATCGGGCCTGTTGTCATTCCTAATATTAGACTTGTTCAAGAAAGGGCTGCTGGGCTCAATTTTAAGGTTCGGGCCCAATTTAAATATTTGGGCCTTGAAAACCTTAACGGTGAATGGGGTCATAGGCCCGGCCCATATCCAAGTAGTAGCTGTGTTACCAATTCTCGTAAACTTCAAAGAACTGTAAACCTAACGGTTAACTCCATCTTTTTCTTCAGAAGCTAGCAAGTTTAGGGTTTTTGATTTTAGGGTTTTTGATCTACAATGGAGGCCACGAAACCCAATAAGAGGAGGAAGAATCAAAACCCAGAAGCCAATTTCCAGTACAATCTCAATTCATGCTCGAAAAACAAAGATCTTGTCGGCGCAATATCGCTCTACGACGGCGCCGTCGCCGCCAATCTCCGCCTCAACCACCACCACTTCAACTCGATCCTCTACCTCTGCTCCAACTCCGTCGTCGACCCATCGACCAAAGCCGTCGCCTTGGACTACGGTTTTCGCGTATTCGACCACCTCCTCTCGAGCGGTAACAGCCCCAATGAAGCCACCGTCACGTCGGCGGCGAGGCTCGCCGCCGCGAAAGGCGACGGCGATCGCGCGTTTGAGCTAGTGAAAAGCATGGGAAAGTACGGGATTGCTCCTAGGTTGCGGACGTACGATCCGGCATTGTTCTGCTTCTGCGAGAAGTTGGAGGCTGAGAAGGCTTATTTGGTGGAGGAGCACATGGCGGCGGCGGGAGTGGCGGCCGAGGAGGCGGAGCTGGCGGCGCTGTTGAAGGTGAGCGCGGAGACGGGGAAGGAGGAGAGGGTTTATGGGTATTTGCACAAATTGAGATGCTCTGTGAGGTGTGTTAGTGAATCGACCGCCGAGATTGTGAGAAATTGGTTTTTGAGTGTGAAGGGATCGGAGGTCGGAGGGGTGGATTCGGAGGAGAATATTGAGGAGGTGATTGCGAGGAATGGTGGAGGGTGGCATGGGCTCGGGTGGGTCGGGGAGGGCAATTGGGTTGTGAACAGAGCAAATGTGGATCCGAGTGGACAGTGTTGCTCTTGTGGCGAACAATTGGTTTGTGTTGACATTGACATTGCAGAGACGGAGAGGTTTGCGGAATCAGTGGCTGGATTGGCATTGGAGAGAGAGGCTAAGGCTAATTTTAGCGAGTTTCAGGTGAGCAATGCTCTATTGGTTATAATAGTTTTCAATGAATTGCTTGGATTGATTAAAAATGTAGTCTTTTTCTGTTGACATTGTGATGCAGTTGAATTTGGTGGGCCTGTTTGGTATCTATAATGTTATACTTGATCATTATGAAAACTTATATCCAATTATTCTAAATTGGTTCCACTTTTGCATACTAAAAAAAATAGGGGGTGAATAATTTTTTATTCCCAATCCCCGATTGGTTACGGGGACAGATCTCATTCCCTGACCGCTCCGCCTCCTATTGAAATTATATATTTTTTAGGTTGAATATAGTATTTAGAACTAAGAGTATGTCATTGTTTGATGTTTAAATAATTTGTTGCGATTAACATGTTAGATATTTTTTTGTTAGTTTGTACCCTGAACGGCAACAGAGAAATGCAATCCCCAGACGGAGTCGGGATAGCGTTGATGAAAAATATTGGAATGAGAAATGGGGACGGAGACGCACTTTGAAATCTGCCTCGTATTCGGCCCCGTTTCCATTCCTTACGTTGAGTCTTTGACATAATGCCTTTTGTCTTTCAAGACACACTAATGAATTTCTCCCAACAAATGAAAGAAAGAAAAAAGATCGTTGTGCAATTTTCTGTATTATAAATATCCACTTACTTTATTCCCCTGTTTACTAGTATAAGTTGTTTCCTTGAAGCTTGAACTTTGGGTATTATTCCCTCTCTTGCATCTTTTTTGTTGTTCATTTAGATAGTTATTTCATTTTGGAAACTTCCTCTTTATTCTTCTTATTTGGCTGACAATTTTGATTTACTTCTCTCGGATGATTTCAGATTTGCTTGGTTTCCATAGTTTTGTCAAAGCTCTAAGAATTAGTTGAAAACCCTTACCATGAATTTTCTTGCTTGTGGCTGGAAACTTTTCTCAATCTTTGTTTTCTCCCATAAAGTTTGTTACAACTACGTGAAATGTTCTAATATTTCCAAATAAAATTCATATTTTCTAGTTTATAACTTTTTTTGCTTCATTTATTTATGTCATTTAAGGGTTGGCTTGAGAAACACTCAGATTATGAAGCCATCGTGGATGGTGCAAATATCGGGCTCTACCAGCAGAATTTTGCTGAAGGTGGATTCAGTGTTATTCAGGTTGTACATCTTGACTTTCTTCGATAATTTGCTTGGCTCTTCTATATATGAACCATTGTGCCTAACTTAAGTTGTTTACTTTTGCAAATTGCAATAGAGCAGCTTGATGCTGTTGTAAAAGAGCTTTATAATAGAAGTGGAGGGAAATGGCCGCTTGTTGTTCTGCATAATAAACGTTATCGTGCAATCCTCGATAATCCTTCTCAGAGAGAGTTGGTCGAGGAGTGGGTGGATAAAGGAATTCTATATACGACACCCAACGGTTCCAATGATGATTGGTATAGTCTTTCTAACCAAAGGTTTCCTTATGTATATTTTTTTTTTCTCACATGCGGCTATTTTTAAAGTCTTTTCCGTAAAAATATCTCTCAGTCATTGCAGTTATATTTAGGGCAAATTATAGATAAGTGCCTTATACTTAGCCCCATTTGCATATAGCTCCCTATAATTTTGTTCATGACAACTAACTTCCTGTCCTTGCAATATTTCATGCCGTCAATTAGATTTAACTGAGTTTTTTTGTTCTCATTATGCGTTTGGCGCATGATTATCTTTTTTTTTTCCTTTCTTTTCAAAATACTCATTTTACCCTTGCTATCACCATCAGTTTCACGTGACCGGAATGAAAAGTCGAAAGTATTGGGTTGGTAGTTGCAAAAAAAAAAAAAAAGTATAGGGTATAGGGTATTTACTTACAATTTGCCCTTTTGGGCATTTTCTTTCAAGAGCTGGCAGGACATTTATGCTTTAGCATCTTACGCTTTTCTATTTCATGTCAACCATATCTAGTTGGAGTTTTCATGTGTAGTTGCTCGTGTATTTATCATCAACTTTGATTTCTCCTGCCATGTTCGTCAATTTTTACGACCTGCTCTTAATGCAGGTATTGGCTCTATGCTGCTGTAAAACTCAAGTGCTTGCTCGTGACAAATGATGAGATGCGAGATCACATATTTGAACTCCTAGGAAGTAGCTTTTTCCTTAAGTGGAAAGAGAGACATCAAGTAAGCGCACTAAAACACGTCTAAATTTTCTCTTTGATCTTTCTTTTCGCTGATTAATACGGTTAGAGTCCATTTGGCAAAATCTAATGTTTTTACTTTAAAAAGTTGCTTGTACATGTTTGATTAGCAGAAACAAACATGCACATGTAGTTCTCATTTGCACGCGTTTTTGTTGCTAGAACTAGTGGGAAATTCTTGGATGATTTAAATAAATTGGATTAAATTAAATTTCAGAGCTCGATATTGCAGGTGCATTATACTTTCACAAAAGAAAAATTGAAACTTCAGATGCCTCCACCGTATTCTTTAGTGATACAGGTACTATTCTAATTTCAGAATTACAAATGGATCTAGTGGCATTTCTATCTATTCTTCTAGAATTTACAACAAATGAATCTTGTGTAGAGCTGGCAATTTGTACCCGAGCCTGAAGCACCCAAAACCTGTCCCGCATTTTCGCGGGTTTGGATAACATAAAATAGACCTGATAAGTTTTTTGATTGGGCAAATCCGCGCGAACCCACATATTTTGTATATAAACCCCGCAATTTGACCCTTATTTGAACCTCTTGTGGCTCGGGTTGGGCTTAGGCCTTTTCAACCCGAAACCCGAATTATCATTTCTGTTTGAAGTTTTTTTTTTTTTTTTGCTGCTCAATTGACATATCAACATTATCAGGAATCCGGGAAAGGATCATGGCACATGCCTGTAGCGGGCAAAGATAATGAAGAGTCGAAACATACTTGGCTCTGCATTTCCCGCGACGAATCTCAAAAGAACAAGGAAACTTCGGAGAACGGTACGTCTCTATACCTCAAGTGCGAATCATTGAACTCGTGCAAATCACAAGAAGCCGTTAGCAACAACGATAACAATAATCCGACGTCCATGATTGGTAAGAGAAAAGAAAGGTCACCATCTCCTTCTGCTCCTTCTGAGCTTTGAGTGTCACCAAAATAGCTTCTTTTAATAAACTACCTATTTCTGACTGAGCAGTGTAGTTTAGAGATTTGAGTTTCTATAGAATTTGAGCATTGTTGTAACTTATCACAATTTTGTCTCCTCCATTGTTGGTTTTGAATCAACTATGCTGTTTTTTTGTTGGTCACTGAATTTCTCGATATTTGTTTATTCGGATTTTTTTTTGAAAAACGTTTCATTTTGATCACCAAACTATCCATATCGTTACATTTTAGTCCCCAAATTATGGGGCTTTGTTTTGAATCAGTCTAATACATAACTTAATGTCCAATTATGTTGGTGTGTCAATTTGTTTGGATTTGTAGACAATGTGTATAAAAATTAGTACTTAAATTAGCTAAAAATTCCATAGATTAAATTAAATTATGTTTAATATTTAAAAAAATCAGAACCATATTGATACATTACTAATTATAAGCATGATCACACAAATTAGACACATCTAGCCAACTTTCAAGTACTTAATTAGTTATCTAATTACGTATTTAACGAGACCGGCTATATGGGTATAAGTGAAATAATCTTCCCAATCTATGCATTTAGGGTCGAAATTAAATAAGTTTCCTTCTCCCATCTCTCGCGACACCACTCGCAATTTCTCCGCATTTGTATCATCAAATCTGTATATAAAGTAAAAAAAAATAGATATTTGATGATTGAAAAAATAGGTATCAAATTAACTTTTGATTAAGGTAATTAATCTTATACTTACATGCCCTTGAAGAACATATATGACTCGTAAAGATCGACTAATCGCATCACGAACCTAATCTTGCGATTATAATGAAAATACATATCCTTGAAGTAGAAGGGAAATATTAAGCTCAACAATTGTAGCACCTAGATGAACAAGAAAATAAGTAGTAAAAAAAAATGTGACAAAAAAAAAAATGTTTTCAAACGATTTATTGATCCAGTTCAGCAAGTAAGCGAATAGAAAGCTAACTTTTAGAGGCAGCATGAAACGAATAGCCATGAACAAGCGAAATTTGGACATTGTACTGAACGCGACTACCTTGTGAACCGTAATAGGGTTTCCAAATTTATCCAACAAAGGATTTTTAGTAAGGTATTGCATCCCATAAACTTGGAGTTGTGTGAAAGTTATAGGGTTTCTTGAAGAAGATCCAATGTGATAAATCAAATTATTATCCTTAGAGGACAAGAGAATTTGATTATTTGCTTGAGGAACCATAGCAAGAATGATTGAATTTACCACCATATCTGCAGGCATCTATAACAATAAATGCACATTAATTTCTTATAAAAAATGATTGTATCGTGTTAAACCAATTATTTAGACGTGTTAATCGTGTCATATCGGATCAACGCGCTCGTAAATGGGTCAAAATTAGATTAATCCATATAACAAAATATTACACTTTTAACACGACAAGCAGAGCCGTCTCAATGATTTTAGGGGCCCGTACCAAAAACAACTTGGTTTCCTAAATTTTTTAAATCGTAACGAATGAAAATAAATTTGATCAGTGAACCAAAATTAATTTGTCGGTTGCAGTTATAAATCATTGTTAAACTTAAGAGTAAAATATGCATACACTTGTTAATACAAAAATAGAGTAAAAATTTGACATGAATACAATATTTAATTTACTAAGACACAATAATTTTTTTTTAAAACTTTGATTTTATATACTATGCATGTTTGAGAACTGAACCGTCATATGCAATTTTTGAATTTTATGAACTGCAATCAATTAAAGACTACAATTAAACCACACTAAATCAATTCAGTTAAAAATCAATCGATTTTAATTTTTTTATATACTGACCAAACATAAACAAATTAACAATTTTTAATATTTATCGAAATCCATTTAGAGCCCGCAATAATTTAACTTTAAAATTAATTGCAAATCTAAACCCGATGTAGAAAAAAATACATATATAAGCCCAATAATAAGAGACATGTGATTTGAACTATAACTTCTAAATGAAGAGAATGACGTCTTCCTCTTAGTGGAGCTTCATGCTCTCAATTGCATAGAAGAAGAGATGACGAAACTGATATATGGAGAGCTTTAGAAAAATGACTTGTTCAAAGTGAGAGCTGAATAGAGTTTATAATATAAAAAGTTTGAATTAAACACAAAGTGCCTAGTTTTGTGAAGACCTGTTAAAACTTTATCTAAATTGTATTGCAGTTTGTAACCGCAGCTAAACCCCGCAGCCAAAAACCCGAAACAATGCATTATTGCAGTTCATAACCGCAGTTAAAACTGCAGCTAAAAGTCCAAAATACATTATTGCAGTTTGTAACCGCAGTTAAATACTGCAGCTAAAGTCCAAAACGCTGCCCCATGTGATCACCCACTTTGCACACCCTAATATCCGGCCTTGGATTTAGACTTTCATGACCAACTTATAGTTACATGACCATTTTAACGATGTATATGACTAACTCATGATGTCACGAGTCGACTTGACATCGACAATTTGCTTGTATTTAAATAAATTCAAAGTGTTTTATGATTTATTCAAATAGCTCGTTGCAATTGTCATATCAACATATATTAGACATGTCAACACAACGTATATTATCTAACCTTTTTATTCCAAAATTCTCCATGCCAGATATGACCGCCTTTTCAGTATGTTCATATGTCGAGAGATGCTTTAACATCTCCTCTGCCAGTTTTCTTTCTTCATCGATATTGAATCTTGATTTTTCGTTCAATGTCTCGCCCATCTCAAGTGGCTTTTCTTGGATGCGTCCCACCTTTTCGCCACACACATATGCTGCACCAAAATATACACACACGTATATATGAAAATCTTATAATCCAATTTATTTGTATATATTATAAGTTGCTATTCAGTTATAATTACCTGTTGATACATGGAGGAATATCTTTAATTCTTAACATTTCTTTGAAAAGTTGAGGACATTCAAAGCTCCAAAAGTATTGATGTCTAGTGAAACATCATATCTTCAAAAAAAAAAAAAAAAACAAAAAAACTTATGAGTATTTGGATGTATAAAATGTAATAACAAATAAACTAGGGCAAGAAAATATCATTCTTAAATTTTTTTTATATAATCATAGAAAAGAAATTAGAATTATTGTTGCTATTTGGTCTCACCTTCCATCGAATTCGGTTGTGGCAGCGAAATTGACAATAATGTTCAAATGTCTCCACATTTGCTCCCTCAATTTTGCATCCTTCACTCTCAAGTTGTTGTCGGAGATATCTCCGGCCACCGGGACTACTTTTCTTGAGACGAATGAGTCAAAACTTTCTCCATGTCTCTCTCTTAGAATCTTAAACAAGTCCTTCGCAATAACCTAATAATAAAATTATTCCATTTTTATGATTGGAAAGCTACATATTAATTACTAGTAATGACAATATATTAACTATATAGCTCTTTCGCATATATATGTTGCATCCTTTTGTCGCATATATATATAAGCTACATGAACATGTTGTCAATAAGCTATATATATATAACGACTTATTTTGGTGAACATTTCTTGCTTCATAAGTTACATATCTATGTTTAAAAATCTGAACATAAATTATTACATGTACAAATTTATATAATTATTTGAACAAGTAATAGTGAAACATTCATAAATACAACTGTTGCAATTAATTAACAATTTTTACATGTTGAAGATTTGAATCTCCATCAAAACTAGCGAGAAATTCATTCATATTTGCTGCTTAATTATTGTACTATATAACAAGTTGCCAATTGCAATTACCAATACACACATAAATCATCATCTTTTGCAAATGATTAAAATTAGGGTTTATTCAAGATGACATGTTTAACAAGCACAAGAATGTGAGTATTTAGAAAATAATCTTCCGAGTCAATGTTCATTGGATCAAAGTCAAATACATAATCATCTTCTTCATTAACCTTCTTGGTCATCATTCCCATCTCTCTTGCTGTAATTCTCAAATTCTCCGAGTTTGTGTCATCAAATCTGTAAACATGGTGTAAGTAACTATTAAAATTAATTATAACTAATATTAACGGTTAATTACAGATTACCTCCTAGTTATAAAGTTAACACACAATTATATATACATTTTTAATTTCATACACTACAAAATAAAGTTGCAAATTGTGATGGAAATTTCTGACATAAATTTCTTGTCATAGATACACAAGGCCGGATATTAGGGTGTGCAAAGTGGTCGATCGCACAGAGCCCCGCGAAGCTTGGGCCTTGCATGGCAGCGTGACTTTTTAGCTGCAGTTATTAACTGCGATTAAGAACTGCAATAGAATATTTATGGACTTTTAGCTGCAGTTTTAACTGCGGTTAAAAACTGCAATAATGCATTGTTTCGGGTTTTTAGCTGCGGTTTTTAACTGCGGTTACAAACTGCAATAAAATTTAGATAAATTTCTTAACAGGTCTTCACAAAACTAGGCACTTTGTGTTTAATTCAAACTTTTTATATTATAAACTCTATTCAGATCCCACTTTGAACAAGTCATTTTTCTAAAGCTCTTCATATATCAATTTCGTCATATCTTCTTCTATGCAACTGAGAGCATGAAGCTTTACTAAGAGGAAGAAGTCATTCTCTTCATCTAGAACCACTGTTTGTAACCGCAGCTAAAAGTCCAAAAATACATTATTGCAGTTTGTAACCGCAGTTAATGAATGCAGCTAAAAGTCTAGAACGCTGCCCTAGCTTCGCGTGGCCTCTGCGATCGCCTACTTTGCACACCCTAGTATCCAGCCTTAATTCAACGTGTCATGCACGTCACAACATAATTAATTAATTGCGCAAACATGACTAATATAAAGTAAGAAAATATTTAAAAGAGTGGATAGTAAAGTGACTGTAAACTGTATTCACATATATAATTCGATCCAAAAATAATTAGAAGAAAAGAAATTTAAGTATTGAAATTTATTACACTTTTTGCAATAGGCTTTGAATACGGTCATATGTTATTTATGAGCATATGTTAGCCACCAATCACATGATCATAAACATGACAATAATTAGTTTTTAGAACCAAAATTGTGTATCAACATTAGAGATACCTAACACATTTTTATTTTATTTTTTGAAATTTTGTACAACAACTTTACACTTTTATCACAAACTTCATTTTACTTATATATGTAAGAGGTATCGTCAGACGCACCAAATTTGAAATCAAATCCAATAATTAAAGGAAACTCACTACAAAAAGAGTCGCAAACTATGACAGAAATTTGTGAAATAAATATTCTGTCATATATCTGTCACAAATTATATACTTTTTGTAACTGAAATACACAAATTTGTGACAGAATTTACCGTCACAAATCGCAAGTTCTTTTGTAATGACACTAATAGAGTTCAAATGTAATCCAATAACTCAAACCCCATGAAAATTTTATTACATTGCTAGTTATAAGCAATCCATTAATTTTTGTTGGATCTTCCAATAATTAATTAAAAGTTGCTAGTTACACAATCTCATGCAAATGAGTAAATTAGGGTTTTTTCAAGATGACATGATTAACAAGTCCAGGCATGTGAATATTGATAAAATAATATTTCCAATCAATACTCATGGGATCAAAGTCAAATTCATCATCTTCTTCATTTATCTTCTTGCTTATCAGCCCCATCTCTATTGCTGTCTTTCTCAAATTCCCTGAGTTTGTGTCGTCAAATCTGTAAATATGGTGTAAAATTAAGTATAGTAATTATACTATATAATAATTGACAACATATACATATATAAATACTTACATTCCTTTGAAGAACATGTAGGGTTTGTAAAGATTTGCTAATCGCATCACCGATTTAATCATGCGATTATAATCATCGTACATTTTCTTGTAGTGTTGGCGTGTCATTATATTTACCAACCGTAGTCCCTGAGTTTGATATGTTCGACCAAGAAGTATTTAAAAAAAAAAATTATAATTATGATTGAACTATCGAAAATGATTGTCAAAGAAGTGCATAAACATGTATATATATTAGAGAGATAATTTAAAACATACCTTCAAAGGTAACATGTAACGAGTCATCATGTATCTTCGAAATTTAGTCATTGTATCGAAAACTATAACTCTCTTGACTTTGATTGACTTGCCATTCTTATCCATTAACGGGTTCTTAGTAAAATAATCCAATGTAATATCTTGGAAACTTGAAAATTTAATAGGATTTTTTGACGATGATCCAACGTGATAAATAAATTTAGAACAAGATTTATTAGCATGAACATATATTGCCACAAGTATTGAATTAATCACCATATCAGCTGGTATCTGCACATACAAATTTAAATAAAGTTAATATTACATATTTGGGGTATTTAAAAAAATCCATAGTATATTGGCATATTTCATATACATGCTACGTTATATGCAATTACTCCTATATATTTTTGTTACATTTTACGTAATTATATATAGTAGATGATCGAGTTTAATTAAAAACAAGAAAAAACGTTACGATATCGACTCACTGCATCAAAGATCGAGTCCGGAGCATATGGTAAGCACTTGATTTTCCCTTTACCAAAACCAGCTATGCATGCATCTATGGTCCTGTAAATAACAAAATTAAACTCTCAAAATTTAAATTAATTAGATGTTAATTAATTGAGCATTAAAATTAAGTTAAAAACAATACCTCAAACCTTCAATCCAACCAGGGAAGGGTTGTTGATAAGTGCTAGTAACCATGGTGGGTCTCAAAATGATTAGTGGCAAATCATTTTTTAATTTAACTAATAACATCTCTCCCATAGCCTTTGTAAATACATATGTATTTGGCCATCCATGCTCTCTAGCCCTAATCATCCACATTCAATTAGTTAAAATATAAATTAACAACAAATTTAAAATAGTTCTATTTGAATAAAACAGATTATATATATGCATTGATTTAGGTCGAAAATATATATGAAAATGTGAAGCTGCGAGAATATGTACTATTCGAGCAAATAAATCAAAGGTAACGTGTCAAATATTCGACTGTGCAACAAGAATAACTTCGCGTTTGAAGTGACGTTAGACTCACAAACCTAACTTATGAAGACATGTCAAATGAATAAACGTTATTGACAAGGCCGGATATTTGGGTGTGCAAAGTGGGCGATTGCACAAGGCCCCATGAAGCTAGGGCAACGTTTTGGACTTTTAGCTGCAGTTATTTACTACGGTTGCAAACCGCAAAAAGTTTTTTGAACTTTTACATGCAGTTTTTAACTGCGGTTATGAACTGCAATAAGATCTAGATAACATTCTATGCAGGTCTTCACAAAACTAGGCCCTTTGTTATTGAGAGAGTGACCAACTTATTAATGAAACAATAGAAATAATTAATGTGCTTGAATTTCAAAATACCTCGTTTTATTTGTCATATGATTAGCATATATTAGACACGTCAGCAAAAAGTAATGGTAATTAATAACCTTTTGATGCCAAAATTCTTCATGCCAAATGTGACGGCTTTTTCAGTCGGTTCTCGTGCTCGAATATGCATTAACATCTCCTCTGCCAGTTTTCTTTCTTCGTTGATATCGAATTTTGATTTTCCTTTCAATGTCTCACCCATCTCAAACGGCTTCTCTTGAATTTGTCCCACCATTTCACCGCACACATAAGCTGAACCACGAAAAAAAATGCATAAATAAATACATATATTATAATCAAATTAATACACAAATTAGTTGCTACTTAATTATAATTACCGGTTGATACATGGAGAAGTATCTTTAATTCTTGACATTTCCTTGCAAAGTTGAGGACATTCACAGCTCCAAAAGTATTGATGCCCATAGCAACCTCGTATCTTTTAAACATGGACGAGTTTATGAGATTATCATTACTGTAATTTATAGATATATACGCTATAAAAAGATTATACGATAATATTGAGGCTCGAACCTTTCGTCAAAATTGGTTGTAGCGGCGAAATTGACAATGATGTCTATGTGTGTCCACATTTGCTCCCTCATTTTTGAATCATTCACACCTAAATTTTGGTCGGAGACGTCTCCGGCCACCGGAAGTACCTTTTCGGAGATGAAGGAATCAAAATTTTCTCCATGTGTCCTCCTTAGAATTTTAAACAACTCCTTCGCGATAACCTAATTAAAAGTAAAAGTATTCCAAAATTATGATTGAATACACATATATTAGTCACATATATATGTAGATTATAATTTTTGCACTTATTTATATACCTCATTGTGAAAGCGACGAGCAACCGAGTGAGTATCTAAAGCTCGAATGAGAAGATAAATTTTGTTCACATTTGGTTGAATCCTTAGTATCTTCTCCAATAGAACTACAAAAAGTTAAGACATATATAAATTTAATTCATGTAATGTAACAATATATATTTTTATATATAAAAACTAATTAAAACTACTTACTTTTAGCAAGAAA
>JAYMTH010001873.1:0-13741 GCA_036897465.1 Pelargonium australe | reverse complement strand
GAGTGACGTGGCAATCTCGCTGACGTGGACGTGTGTGACCGGGAATAGTAGGTCATCTGGACCAAAATCATAGTTTGCAAAAGTACAGGAGCCAAAATCATGTAAAAAACTACATAGGGGACAACTCTAAAGTTTCAAAAAGTTTAGGGACTATAGCACCAGTTTACCCTTATTATAATAACAATTATTATTAGTTATCACTTATCACTTCAATTTTGTTTTTTTGGGTATTCTTTTTCTAGTTTTAGACAAAATTAGTAAATAATTCAAAAAATCTTGATGTATATCATTTTTATCATTATTGTTTTTATACATTTTCAATATTTTATAATCATATATGCATTTTCTATTCATGGCTCGAGCTTTTACACTACTATTAATTATGTTGGTAAAATTCTCACGAGACACATGATCAAAACAATTATAAAATAATAACTAAACTAACAACCAAGAAAAATAACAAGTTAACTGCAAAAACTAAAACTGAAATAGAATAAAAGTTCTCTTAATGTTTGACCGTGAAGTTTGATACTTGGTTATGCATACAATGTGGAAGTGATGTTTAAGGAAGAAGAAGGCATGTGTTAAGCACATGCTACTTTTTTGCTCCAACTAACGAATATTAATCGAATCTGGTTAAATTGGACAAAATATAGTTTTAGGGAATCGGTAATGACAATGAATAGTTGTAGTATTATTGATTATTTTAAAAATAGTAGGATGATCAATCATAATATGATGATATAACCAAGACATGTTGGGGCAACTAGTTAATATCACTTTGATTTCCTCTGAGGTCTTGAGTTTGAATCTCCTTGTCGACGGTATGAGATGAAATTTGTGGGGTGGAGTTTAGTGTGACACTCCCTTTAAGAAGTGAGAAAACGTTGTTACTTCGAGTATAATATCCTTAATGATGATATAGTTGAAATATCAATAATATCATGATATGATGTTGTAGTTGGAGAATCAATCATAACTTTAAACTAATAAATAAAATAGCGTAGTAATTTATCATACGTGTACTAGTATTATGGTAATGGAAAGGAAAAATTACACTTTAACTCCCATCAACTATACATCTGTTACACGTGGTTTCTCTCAACTTTAGTTTTTTACTACTAGCTACCCTGAACTATGACACGTATCTTTCCATCCAAAATTTCATTCAAATCTCCATCCATTCTGTTAAAATGACCAAAATAACCTTCTAAATAAATTAAAAACACTAGCCAAACAGACACTTAGTATTATATGAAAAAAATTGGAAATAAATATGGGTCTGAACTAGCGCCGCCGGCGAGCTTAGACAACCACTTCCAGGCGAGCCGAGCTCGGCCTCACTCTCTGTCGACGAGCACGAAGACTGAAGAGACCCACTGTGGTGCTCGAATCGATGTGAAGCTATTGGAGACACCCTGGTCGTCGCCGGTCGAGCTTCCATGGTCGTCGATCTGGCCGACGAGGACGGTGGAGGAGGCGAGATCTGGAGGCAAGGACGACGGATGAGGCGAGATTTGGAGGCGAGGACGGCGGAGGAGGCGAGGCCGGCGAGGACATGAAGATCGGAGGAGGCTCGACGTCAGTCGTTCGTCGCCGAAAATCGTGAAGATCGAGAACAAAGGGCTCACCACCGATTCGACCTCCACGCTGCCGCCTCCCTTCGTCGCCAAGGATGTCCACCGCCGTCGTTGTCGCTTGCTGGAGCTCGAACCCAGATCGGAGATGGACCAGATCCGTCAGCTAGATCGTCGTTGAAGGACACCGGAGATGGACCATTTTTTTTTAGTATTTTTTAAAAATCTTTGTAATTTATACTTTTTGAATAAGAATGTTGGTAATTTTTTTTTTGTTTTTTTTTTGCAATTTCCGGCAAAAAAAAAAAATTCAGTATCCAGCGAATGTATGAATTTTACGCATGATTCTGATGATTCCGGCGATACTTTAAATTTTTTTGGCTAGTGTATGAAGATTCCAGCGAGACTCATGAAGAAGAAGGATAGAGTGGAGAGTATTTTTGGAATTTAAAAAATAAATTGGTCATATGCTTAGCACATGACTCCATTATTGGAATATTCTGTTAAATATGACGGAAATTTTGGATGGAAAAATATGTGACATAATTCCCGATAAATAATAGTAAAAAATTAAAGTTGAGAGAAAACTTATGTAAAAAATTTATAGTTAGGAGTTGGTATATGTAATTATTCCCAATGGAAAAGCATAGTTTAGGGACAAGACATTATAGCGTAGTGTACTCGAAGTCTGGAACTGATCCATGGGGTTGACTCTCTACCTCGCATTTCTTCTTTGCATCTCTTCTGTATTTTCTGATTCCAACCAGGTAATTTCCATCTCTGCCATCAAATTTCTCTCTCAAATCCTACTTTCCTTTCTTTTCCCACTCAATCGAACCAGTGTACATGCAGTTCTGCGATGTTGGAATCGGATCCGGAGATTACCAGTGCGGAATTTCATCGTCTTCCTCGTCGAAGCTTCTGATCAAGGGAGGAACTGTGGTGAATGCTCACCAGCAGGAGCTCGCTGATGTTTACGTTGAGGATGGAACTATAGTTGCAGTGAAGTCTAATATCAAGGTCAGCTATGTTGCTTTAACTGGTTGATTTTCCTTCTGTGCTCTGGAGACAGCGGTTATGAACAGCGACCATTGACTCTGGAAAATACTTGTTTCTCTTGAGTGTTGTTAATGAATCACCTAATTTCAGTTAAAATCTGTTTGATTTTAGCATTAATGTTATGAAAGATAGAGCTGGATGTATTTCTTTGGCCAGTTCAGGACTTATGAAGTTCATTGTGTAATGAAGACAATATACGTACACACTCACACTCATATGTATGATATTTGTATATATATTCCCAGTAACCTTATCACTGAAGTTATTTTAATGCAATATGAATGTAGAATTTATTTTTACTCGGCTGCACAAGTTTCTATGTCAATGATCAAAGTTGTAAGGTTAAAAGCTACTTGACTTTGATGTTCTTTTAATTTCTGGTCACGCTTTCTGGAACAAATAATTCATGCTGTTATTTTTCTGTTCAGCCCATTGATTTTGTTTCCTGAAATCATCAAGCTATATAAATTCTGATCATTGTTCATCTGAATTGGTGATTGTCATTGGCAGGTTGGTGATGATGTTATCGTGCTTGATGCCACAGGAAAGTTTGTCATGCCAGGTATAATTTTGGCCCTCTGGGTATACAACAGATAAATAGTGGTTTTCACTATCAAAACCTCTACTTTGACAAGAGTCTTTAAAAATTCACCATGGAATACAATAACCAAGTACCTAAAGTGGTGTCATACAAGATGGAGGGTTATGTTATGCTTTTGAAATAAATAAAGTTTTGACTGGCCAAGCAACATGCTTTTACCTCAAATTGTATATATGTCCAAGTTGGAATCTTGTAACTAATATCTTTTAGTTCTATACCCTGGGGTACCAAATATGTAGGCAAATTAGTGGAGTCAATAGATTTATAAAGCTTGTGTGATTAGCCTTTTCCTTGAAAATTGCACTTAAACCTTTGCTGGCTAGTGTACTGTTGATTGCTGGCTGTGATTTTATGGTGCTTGAGTGCATACACTGCTTTCAAGTTTCTGATGAATTATGAGTTCCAGATTCTGAGCCACAGTGACAAACTATTCCTTCAGGGCATCTATAAAGAACTTGAGAAAGATATGTTAAATTATCAATATAGATCAACATGTATATACTTTGTTCTCCTCTGCTATATTCTATGAAGTTGTATTGATAGTATCATGAGACTGAACCATATAGAATGCGGCGCCATTCTGGCAGGTTGCATCCTTAGTCAACTTATTTTAGCATGTTATTATATACATCTTTTATTAAACTGTATATATGTTTTTTCACCATTAACACTTTTCTCGTCCGACATGAACAGGGGGAATTGATCCTCATACACACCTGGATATGGAGTTTATGGGTACAGTCACTGTTGATGACTTCTTCAGCGGTCAGGCTGCAGCATTAGCTGGTGGCACAACAATGCACATTGATTTTGTTATACCAGTTAATGGAAGTTTAATGGCGGGCTTAAAAGCCTATGAAAAAAAGTCAAAAATATCCTGCATGGATTATGGTTTCCATATGGCAATTACAAAGTGGGATGAAGTTGTTTCAAGAGAGATGGAAATCATGGTCAAGGAGAAAGGTTAGCATTCCAGGGTTGAATAGTGTGTATTTATTTATGATTGTCTTTCCTTCTTGCATTGATTATGTTTTCCTTCTCGAAGGTATCAACTCCTTCAAGTTTTTCCTGGCATACAAGGGGTCTCTTATGATCAGCGATGAGCTTCTATTGGAAGGGTTTAAAAAGTGCAAGACTCTTGGTGCCTTGGCCATGGTCCATGCTGAGAATGGAGATGCTGTATCGGAAGGACAAAACAGAATGATAGAACTAGGTATTACAGGCCCAGAAGGACATGCACTTTCAAGGCCCCCCGTGGTAACATAATCTTTTTTCTTAATCTTTTATTGCTTATTTGCTTCGTTCATCATAACTTCTTTTAGTATTCTTATGGCTACTAGTTGTGGTCGTTTTTAACTTGCATGACGGAATGTATTTATTGTTTATGTTTGCTTTCAAATGGAGTATGCATTTCTCTAGGAAATAAATTTGGAAAGTAGTGGGCTATCTGAAGCTCTATTTGCAGGAACAAAAAAATTATATTTGTGATTTCAGATAACATAGAAGATCTCATTATAGATTAGATTGTCAGAGCACATATCCTGCACTTGGCTACTTCTGCTATCTTTTTTTTTGATAGAACACTACTTCTGCTATCTATTTATGCGTTGTGAGACAAAAAAGTTTAGGAATATATGTAGATTTGGTAATAGCATTACGTACAGTGCACCCGCCCATATATTGGAATAAGGAACCAAAAAGCTAATATGGCATTACGATATAAATCTGAAAAATTGTCTTATTCCTTGAAAAAAAAGGAAACAACCGGAAAACAGTTAGGTGTATGAGACAAGTCAAATTGAACATGTAATGTCTATTAATAACAGAACTCTAGCCTGCTGCTTCTAACTCAAAGTCAATTTACTAATTTTGCATAAAAAAAAGGAGGAAAAGTCTACAGAAATACACCACTCTTCTCTTCTAGGTGAAAGAAGATGATTCACTGACCTATAAGTAGTTTTGTGCATCGCAAAAATGTTGAAGGGTTGCTTAATATTACTTTTTGTCTGAAACATATCACTTGTATGATCCTTAGTTGAAAATGTGTTTCCTGTCTTACTGGATTATACACTTTATTTCTTAGATGAGAGCATTTTGTAGTTAAAGTTGATTGATAAAGCTTCTGAAGGTGACGCACATGGGATGTGACATCCACAGAATACCTTTCTACTTTTGACATTGTATGTTGGTCCATCTTGTGTTTTTCATACCATTGTTTTCTTCAATATCAGTCTAATTTGCTTCTGAAAATGAATTCTAATACTTTGAAAGGTGCTATATGACTAACTATCACTATTGATGCTTTAAAAAATATCTGTGTGGTGAACATTTACTTCTTTTACCAAAACATAGCTTACTAATATGAGTCATGGTTCATCTTGATAGGTAAGTTATAGATTTTGCTGTATTAGTAATGTTTCAAATTGAAATATAACTCATATTGATAGGTATTTTTAGATTCTGCTGTATTAGTAATTATTTCAAATTGAAATATAACTCATACTTTAGTGCAATGTTCATACAGCTGGAAGGAGAGGCAACTGCTCGAGCAATTCGTTTGGCAAGTTTTGTGAATACACCTCTCTATGTTGTTCATGTGATGAGCACTGATGCAATGGAAGAAATAGCTAAAGCTCGCAAATCAGGTTTTGAACTCAAAATTTTAATTGCATGGTGGCAGCATTGTCTTTTGATGTCAGTATTACTGTTCTGTACAAAACTAACTGGTTGGGTTCAAGAAGTCATACTCTCTTGTTGAGTGTGCGCTTAAACTAATATCATTTATCCATAAACCTCTAAAACCTAAAATATGAGTATGAGTACGAAGCACCTGATACTTTGTAGAGGTGAAGTGATGCCGCACCACATTCAACCAAAAGACTCAAATTAAAGAGGGCAGGATAAGGTGAGATTGAGAAGAGAGAAGAAAGCCAAAAGGGAGGCAAAAGTTTGTCAGTGAGTTGTAATTATCAAGAGGCCATGAAGTATAATTACCTAGCAAATAACAATAGAACAATCCCTATTTCCTAAACTTGCGTTTAACACAATTCATTCTTAAATCTCTTGGAAGTGGTTCCCTTATTATGAAGTTTGCAACATTGACTTACAAGAAGTTTTTTATCGGCAAATATTTTTTTTGATCGGCTTGACTTACTAGAAGTTATTGGGATGAAACTATATATTAGGCTTCGTTAAGTGTCCCACATTGAAATTGTGTGGAGTTTATACTACATGATACACTATTGAACCCTCCACTTAATAGCCTAAAGCTTTTAGGTTAGAATAAAATGAACACGGTATCAAAACTGGTTGTCTTGGGTTTGTGGCCCACTACTGTTGCCTCCCTATGTAATTCTTGCTCCACTAGTAGAACAGGTCTGAACTTGGTCCACTTGAATTGTCCCTTACTAAAAGTGTGGAGTTTGAGATCGCTAAAGCTTTTAGGTTGGAGCAAATTTTATCAAGCTATAACTTGAAGCATGTGGGGTTCTGATGACTTTTAGTGGCCAGATATAATAACACTTTCCTTGTAAATTATGGGAACATGTGGTTTTGCGTAATTGCCCCAAAAATGAAAGCATAATGTTACCCCTAAAAAGAAAGGGTTAATTCTGGCATTATGCTGTGGTTATGATGTCAGAATAAGGAATATAAAATAAATAACAAAAGCCACCGTTCTCATACTGAAAGAATGTGCCCAGGCTGCTAGTCTATTATTATTTATTAAAGAAGAAAAAGGGAAATAAGAACTTCAGTTAGGAGTAGTTTAACTTTTAAGTACTGAAGGAGGATTTTACTTTTCTTTTGTTTTAGAGTGTTAGAGTTAGTTGTATAGAAATAGGAAACCCTGTTTCAATATGGCAATCTTTTTTTTTTAGGTATCCTAATTGATCCTTAATTAGTTTTCTTGTACTATAATTTCGGGTATTCCCATTGTGAATAAAAACATTATGTATTCACTCTCATGGTATGAAGGGCTGATAATTCATAAATGCACCATGTGGAGTGAGTTGATCCTATTTGAAGCTGCAAAGGGGAAGGTCTAAAAGGGCACTGGTATCTAAAATGAAAAAGGATAAGACTAACAAAGAAATTTCGCTAGGAGTTATGAGGTTTATTCTGCTGTGAACTCAAAATGGAATATCTGCTAACCTGTTCCTAAACACCATCTGATCCCCAAACTCCATTAAATTGTTTAAATGTGTCCGATCCCGTGAAATGTATCTTCAGTTCCTGATGGTTGGATGTGATCCATCTTTGTAATTATCTCCACTCCCAGCTGTGCTCTGATCAGGTGTCTTTTGCACATTGGAATGGGTCTATGTTGCAAAACTTTATTGGCATTATTATAGGAATGAGCAGTTACATATTAGCCTTTGAACTGCAGGGCAGAGAGTTATTGGAGAGCCAGTAGCTTCTGGTTTAGTGCTTGATGACTCTGGGCTTTGGGATCTTGATTTCATCACTGCAGCAAAGCAAGTGACTCCTTTTACTGTATTTTTTTCTGCTTGTCATTTTTACTCCGAAACCTTTTCAATTTATGATAGGCATCATGTTCCTTCGTGTTTCAGGTTTGTTATGAGTCCCCCTATTAGGGCATCAGGACATGGCAAGACCCTTCAAGCTGCCCTTGCCTCTGGAGTTCTACAGGTTTTATCTTTATAAGAAAATATGTGGAAGGATAACAATTGTGATCCTAATCCTAGGCTTTAGGTTCAATATGAATCAATTCCATATAGAAGTGACAATAAGAATATATGTGGTCTTCTTAAGCTTGACATGATTCATGAATTCTCACGTAGTTTTTCTCATTAATATACAGTCATTGATGATTTATGTTTGTGTAGTAGTTTGATCTATTTGATTTAGTTCTCATGATATCTGTCCAATCTGAAGCTTGTAGGGACAGATCATTGTACCTTCAATTCAACACAAAAATCTCGTGGAATAGATGATTTCCGGAACATCCCAAATGGTGTTAATGGTAACTAGAAATATGGAACCAATAGTTCTGAAGTCATAATACCCTTCGTTAATTGATGGGGCTCATTTAAGATATCGCACATTTTTTTATACTCTTGCACATGTCAACCTGAAAATAATTTAGGTATCGAGGAGAGAATGCATCTTGTTTGGGACACGATGGTGGTAAGTCCCTAAATATCTAGCTCATTCCTTTTGTAAATTCATATAATGAACTCTTCTTAGATTCTATGTACCTCTTGCAGGAATCTGGTCAAATTTCTGTCATGGATTATGTCCGAGTAACAAGCACTGAATGGTATTATTTTCACTATGCTTTCTTTTTTAAGATGCCATCTTTATGCACATAAATATCCAATGAGTCCACAATAATATAATTGGATTCCTTTTCTATGATAAAATCCTCATTTAGCTATAACAACTAGACAAATGATTTTAACATCTACAACTTCTCAGTGCAAGGATCTTCAATATATATCCAAAGAAAGGAGCAATTCTTCCCGGATCCGATGCAGATATAATTATATTCAATCCAAACTCAAGCTTTGAAATAACTACAAGGTCACACCACTCCAGAACAGATACAAATGTCTACGAGGGAAGAAGTGGAAAGGTATTTAGCTTTGTACAGAACCTTTTCCAATTATTAGTGTGTTGTATGTTTGTACTTGGATGCTGATGCTTGGGGTGTGCCTATGATGTTCAAAACAAATGCTGATGCTTTTATTTTATTTTATTTTATTATTATTATTTTTAATCTAGTCTGCATGTGAGGATAAAGAATCCCACATCAAAAGAATATTATTCCAATACATTGACAAAATGTTCAGCAAGCCTTCCCTTAACATTCAGATATATATTACCTTGACTGATGTGCAATATGGTTCATTTGCTAATCAACACATGTAATTGCACATACCACATTTTCTTTATCTTTTCTCTTACTTTTTATGCACAAACATGACTTGAGACCATGCCATTACAGAAAGGAGAAGGATTAGTTCAGCCAAGCCAACCTGGAGTTTTCTTGGGTTAAATTGAACACTATAGTAAATATGGATCATATTTACTTTCATGACTCAATGCCTTTATTTCAAAAGGCTTGAATTTGAAGTTTAGTCTTGTAAAATGAAGAGATTTCACTTATTTTCTGTGATCCACTTTGTTTAATATGCCATAATCTCTCCCCAACACTTTTTTGTCTAATTCCTGAGAATCTTCAGTTTCCAGTAAAAGCATGTTACTATTTGCCTCAATGTGCAAATCTTTAATGATATCTTCAAATATGAGGATAATTGGCTTTAATGTTTGAGTGTTTATGCCCTGTTCTCTCAGGGAAAGGTTGAAGTGACAATAGCTGGAGGAAGAGTTGTTTGGGAAAATGATGAACTAAAAATTGTCCCGGGTTCTGGCAAGTACGTAGAAATGCCACCTTTCAGTTATCTGTTTGACGGAATTGACAAGGCAGATGCTAAATATCTATCATCCCTCCGAGCTCCTGTGAAGCGACAACTTAAATCCACTACTTGAACTGCTGGTATTATTAGTTTCACTTGTTCACATTACTAAAATCTAAGCAGTAACTGCAATGCTGTAGATTGTACTGTCTTGTGTTCAAAATAAAGAATGTCAAGTTCTATAAACATTGTCGGATATATAAACTAGTTATTTTAGGATGTTAGTTGATAAAATAAAAAATTATGTATTCATTTATAGTCCAAGTAAGACTAGTGGAAGTCTGTAAGATAACATTTGATTCCTGTATATATAATCTCAAATTGATTCAAATATTATGAAGGGTTCTCTTTTTTTCAGGAAAAAATATATTACATATCATTCTGTTGGGTATTCATCGGTGAACATGTTGGGTGCATTAATTCACTCCCAGGGTTTGTTCAAGGCCTAAGATCGCAATTTATGTTGTTCAGAATCTTCTTCTCATAAGAATATATATACACATAGATAGAAAGATTAGAATTATCATATTGTTTGCTTGGAAGGCACATTCTACCATCTAATGGCTCGTGTGTCTCGAGAGGTAGTGAGATTGCGGTTCTTTCGAGTAATGAAGTCCATTGCCACATCAGACCATAATTGTGTTGGAATAGTGAGGCTGTAAAGTGCCAGTAGGAAGGTTAGAGTCTAACTTTGCTTACAGGCAATATGATTCATAACGAGATTGTGTAAATCAGGTCTAATAATAGCTTTCATTGTTAGGAATAACCTTGAGAGTCCCTCATATACCCGCTTTTCTTTCCGGGCTGAATAACTGCTAACTATTCTTGTTGTTCAGGGGGTTGAATCACTTGATCATGCATTTTCTTAAGTATGATCTGTTCTGATAATGAATTGATGTCCCTACAGGTATTGCCTTCACTTCTTTCTGCTTGAGAAATAGCAAACATTTTCATTGCATAGGCAAGCTAATTCTGCATTCTAGGAGATATTTTTAGCTATCATCATTTTACAAATCTTTTGTAGTAGCCAAATATTCCCAAGAACCATTTGAGCCGTTTCAAGGATTTAGGCTCGCGGCATTGAATGACGACTTGTACTTTTCATGGATAGATTGATTGTTACTCCTCTGTTTCTTTCTTGATACTCGTAAAATGAGATTTTTCTCAGTTGAAACTCCTCAGATGCTTAATTCAACCTTCTTTTATCTTTCGGCATCTTAAACTAACAATATAATATTTAGCGTCTACCTTTTTACTGCTGCTCTGCGTTATAGGCTAGGCAAGTAGGTTTCGTGAGTTCGTCGGACGTGGGGTCGGATTTAGGCTTAACATCGATGGTGTTGTTTGTGGTGGGGTGCTTTAATGTGAATATTGTTACACTTACTTTGGATCGAATTTGAACATTATAAATATGTTTGGATCCAAACAAACAGGTAGTACATAGATGCTGTTAGAGTTATGGATCGTCAACAAAGGCGTTCTAGTATGTATATATAAAATATGACGGATTAGACGATAAAATCTATTTTGGATAAGACTTGAATGATGTATAAAATTGTTGTATTAGTAGCAGAATTCCCCTATTTTAATTGCATGTTTTTGTTTGTTTGTTTTGATAATAATTGAATGCTATAACAACTAGTCTGTCTGGACTCTGGAGTCCATGTTATGCTTTGTACAATGACAATGATATTGTAGAGAAACTTGATCCGTTACCGTTGGCAATTAACTCTGTGAATTACGTGTCCATATGTACTATGTACTATTGTTTTCCCTTTGATTTGCTAGTACAAAAATAGTTGTACTTCACTTTGTAATATAGGTACATGATTGTTGAAACTCAGTTGCAAGGAACTTGTACTAAATTGCAGTACATTTGATCCACAATCAAGTACTAGAACCAATCTGCATTTGTGTTGCTGCTATTTAAACACCAATAAACAGGTATGGAGTATTCATTTCAGAGTCGAAACGACAACGGATATTCCAGATTGCGTGGCGAGCGGTGGAGGAATTCAACAGGAGCGTCCTGAGATCACATGTGGCCGCTTTTAGTGTGATTTCATGTGTTCTCAGGTCGCCCCTGTCGGGTTTTCCTCCACCACACTATTAGACGTTGCTAGTTGTTGCAAAGGGTAAGCCCAATTATTATTTCTCTTTTGATAGGAAAAGCATACTTTATATATCAGAAAATACGCTCCAGATTTTACAAAAACTTGTCTACCATGCTTAGCTAGGCTATGAGCTCCAGACACAACCCGTATGGTAGCCTATTTACAAAAAGCAAAACTAACAACTAAATTCTTCACGTCTTCCCCACTGGACCAAGCATCTAGCTCTTTAAAATATTGCTGACGTAAATTCCTGCAAACATTGATCGAATCACACAGAATATTGAGAAACATTAAAGGATTAAAACCACAAAGAATTGTCTAATGAGAAAATTTAGGCTACTCTTTTTGAATCAATTTTCTCTTAATATTATGTGCTTCGAGAAATTTTCCTTAATTACAAAAAGTCATCATGATATCTCAATTTAAACATAGATGTTAAATCCTGGTTTAAATTGGGAATTTGAATGTGAATTTTATAGATTGGAATTAGAATCTAACTAATTTAGAAGATTCAAGCACAATAACACAATTTTTTTTTATTATAGAATTTATATGTTTATTATATGAAAGCATATTAGATTATACTTAAACAAACAACATAATAAGTTAAAACCAAAAACTAATGTTTTACCAACAAGGACTGATTTTCTCGCTCTTTTAATTTATGGAAAATTCATTAATGATTTTGAATTGTTCTAAAACATTAGGAATTTGAGATACTCATGTATTTCAATAGAACACCAAACCCTATAATATATTAAGGGTGTGATTACTATTTAGTACACGAGAATGAGATGATTGATTTCAATATAAATGAAACATCTTTTAGTTTGAATGGCCATTTCATGCAACATGTTTGATATAAATCAAACATAATTTTTTGTTTAAATCCAAAAACGCATTCTAATTTTAGTATAATTATTTTTGTCTACCAAAATAAAAATTTGATTTGCCAGTTTTTAATATAACACTTTTTATAACATTATAATAAATATATATTTTTAGATATAAATACTCATAGAACATAACTTTTCCATAAAATAAAAAACATAACTAGTAATTCAACTTTTTAAAACTCACATTTAGGAAACTGATTTACCCCTTCTCCTCCATCTCATGTGAACCCCAACCATGTTGACAAATATGAACATGAGAATGTTCATGTAAAAGATGAACAAGAGTGGTGTGTAATACAATAGTTGAAGACATAAATGAAGCAGTTGGATGAAGCTTCCTAGGAAGGAAGGATGTTGGAGAGTAGTAGATATTTAATTTTAACAAAACGTAAACGAGGCCTAAACCAAAGATGGACTCCATAAAAATATCTCCATGAAAACTTGATACGATTGTCATTTCAGGATGATCGATTTGAATCAAACAACAATTTAAGAGAATGTATAATTAGATTCCAAAAGTACATACACATTTCGAATCAAACCCTCATTTGAATCCAAGCACGCTTTTACATCCATAGTCATTTGAACCCAAAACATCACACTTACACTTCCATCATGGAAGTTCCATGTCCATTACGGCATTACCACTCTCTTAAATGTTTATTCCTCTTCTCTTTGTTTACCACATGGCCCAAGCTCATAATTACTCTTACATTATTCATTGTCCTAAAATAACCCTAATATATTATTTATTCCTACAAAATGATTCCTAAACCCATTTAAAACCCGGATCAGGCCTGAATCACCCTTCAAAAAGTAAAGAGTTCCCTCGGACGCTTTAATCCGTGATATGAGATAAAGTATAAATGCTACAGAAACCTCTAATCTATAAGAAACTCACTCTTCAGGTGCTCAGACAAATATTTGTACTCTAATAGTACTCAGATTCCATACTATTTGGTCGCGTGGGCCCATCCGTTAAGTTTAGTTAACGGAACCATTAACGTCGCTGACGTGGCGCGGACATGACATTTAATTTAATCTTAATAAATTA
>JAYMTH010001872.1:0-13741 GCA_036897465.1 Pelargonium australe | reverse complement strand
TCGTTCTATGGTTTATATTTGAAAACACAATGTAGAGACAAAGGTTGGTACGTTTCCTACACTACATCTACATCCCAAACACTAGACCAGAGGGTTTAGCGCTTCACGCTTTCTGAGTCTAAGCCCTCTCTCTCTCTCTCTCTCTCTTTCTCTCTCTCGTCTTCTTCTCCTATCCCCAATTACTGCCTCAACTTCCATCTTCTCCGTCTGGTATGCCTTCAATTATACTCTCTATTTCCTCCGTTTTTATTTTCCAATCCAACTCTATGTTTTTCTTTCAAATTATACTCTAACTTCTTGTTTCATGTGCTTCGTTGCCTACCACAACTAGGGATTGTGCTTAGCTCATCACTTGTTTCAAAATGGCCTATGCACCATTTTCGCTATTTGTTTTGTGATTCTGAGTTTCATTTATCTGGTGTCGCAAGACTGGAAAATGGAGTGAATGAAGTTAGCTATGTTTGAAATTGAGTTTCATTTGTTTTGTTCTAGTCATAATTGAGTGTTAGTGAGCTGAAATAGGTTTAATCTATGGCAGTTTGGTTGTCGTGTGGAATTTGAATGGCACATTTGTATCTTGTGCATAGTTTGAACATTATATTGGAGACATCTGAAAATTCCCAGGCAAAATACTTTTTTTTTTTTTTTTATAAATCATTCTACTTTTTATGTCTCTGTTTCCATCTTCTTTGAATGGCCTCTTTCCAGGTAGAGATTTTTTTTTTTTTTTTTTAACTTTTTTTAGTTTTTATAGTACGGAATCATTGTGAAAACCTAACAGGCTACTACATATATGTAAACAGAGTGGGGTTTGAGTTGTTTGACCTTTTATTTAAGATTTTATGCCAATGCATATTGTGGTGCATATTTAAGATTTTATAAATAGATGTTTTCTTTCCCTTCAAGCTGTCATGGCGATGCATATTGTGGTGCCGACTGTTGGGCCTAAATCCTAATATGATGGAAAAGATTGTTGTGTAACACAAACCTGTTTCAATATGGAAAAATCCAGAGAATAGTTTGGCGTAACGTCATACACAGACACATGAAAGATGTATTCTCAAATAACTTAGGTAGCGTTTGGATTAAAAATTGGAAAATAGTAATGATAATCAAGAATGTGAATGAGAATGAGATATCATTCCAAAGTCATTCTCATGACCAAAAAGTTCTAATCCAAACATGATGACATTAAGATTTAAGAATAGGAATCTCGTTCTCGTTTTTTATTCCCATTTCTCAGCAAAAACTCAATCATGCAACTGAATCCGTCACCAAGGAAGTGACTATAGGAATTATGTGTTTGCCTTTATACAATAATCCTTTTTCTTGATTAAAAAACAAAATTATATCCAAAGACAAACTCTTATGTTGCTGGAAGCTTTAATACAGATTACATACATACTTTTATGCTATTTTTACGGGGTTTGACTGTAAGATTTAAGTTGAATCTCTCATTCTTCTTCTTTACTATTATTTAAGGTATATGTTTTGGGGATGTCGCAAATATATTCATTCCAGTTTTTATCAAAGGTATCAAATAGATGTATTCTTAATAATAATCTGCTATGGCTGATTGGTTATTTGTTACTGCAGTTAGCAGTGTGATAACTACGGAGGCATTTCTAAAATGATGGTATCTGGGTTGACTTGTACTCCCTCAAGATGTTGTCTTCAGATGCCTGTACATCGCCCAGGGTTGCTGGATAGACAAGTTTCTTCTTCCACTGGATTTAAACCTAAAGAAATGAGGTTGATACCCTGTCTAGAAAGGTATAGTTTAACTATTAGTCACTATCAACTATCAAATTTTTATGGTGGTTTTCCTTGTCATGATTTTGTTTCTCCAACACAATCGTCATACACATTATTTGACTGGCTGTAGACAAAGATACAACCCACGACAAACTCACTTGATCAGATGTGCTATGGGGGCTTCCTATGGTGATAATGATTCAAATGGTAAAATTTTCATCATCAACTGCTGTGTGGGTGGTCTCTTATACCTAACCATTATGTTAGCGTTTGTGTTTGTCCATGTGATCTTTCATGCATAGCCATTTTGTTAGCCTTCTCGTTTTAATTGTTCAGAATGATGATTTCAATTATTCAACTTTTGTATGCAATGTGTTTTTCTGTTTCTTTTTAACAATTGTGATAAATGGTGAATGCATTGGATGATTGGTGAAATTGTGGAATGCATTTGTATCATGCAGTTTCGAATTGCGGGTCTTGACACATTACTCTTATAATCTTGAAACATTCTTCATTCTTCTTACTCAAATTTCCTCGAAGTTAGTATTAGTAAAATATCATTTGCTCTTTCGCTAGTCTTTTTATTTGTATTTTTATAGTTGGTTTATTAGTATCTTTACCAAATTTGTTAAATTGTTTATTCTCGTTAACTGTAGCTTATTAATGCGAGCAATTTTTAGTTATGTAAAGTTAACATCATTAACTCTAAAACTTTCTTCTGAACTCACTCAGCTATATTCCCAAGAATGAATGTGAAGGACCCATATAAACGACTTGGAGTAAGCCGGGAAGCTTCTGAATATGAAATCCAATCTGCAAGAAACTTTCTTATTCAAAAATATGCTGGGCATAAACCAAGTCTGGATGCAATTGAGTCAGCCCATGACAAAATAATCATGCAGAAGTTTTATGACAGAAAGAACCCAAAAATTGACGTGAAGAAAAAGTTCAAGGCAGTGACTCAATCCAAGGTTGTCCAGGCTGTTGTGAACAGATTCCGCACCCCATCCACAAACTTCATCATAAAGACATCCATTGCATTTCTCGTACTCGGAGTTCTCACTGTTCTGTTTCCCACGGATGATGGTCCAACCTTTCAGGTTGCGTTATCCCTGTTTACCACCATATATTTCATACACAGTCGGCTGAAGGCCAAATTCCGAGCTTTTCTTTACGGGTATGCATATTACTTTCAATTATTCCGATAGTTTCTGCAGTTCTTGTTCTTTGCAGGGAACCCAACTTTTCACTTTAAGTCTGAATCTTGTTGTCCTCTCTATATCTATTCTGCAAATCATATTCATGATATTATGATGCTATATATTTTCCATACCAGTTGGCAAGCTTGAATACTCGATTGAATCTTCCAATACTGTAGTCCTGAATGGATGCTTCTATAGAAATTTCAAGTTACATATTTTGCCTCTGTGCAGGGTTGGAGCTTTCACCGTGTCATGGCTGTTGGGAACCTTCCTAATGGTTTCTGTTATTACACGGTTTCCACCTATACCTTTATTCAAAGGAGCATTAAGGAGTTTTGAACTGACTACTTCATTGATAACCTATGTGTTTCTCTGGGTGTCTGCAACGTACCTGAAGTAGTGGTGCCGGTTTTATTTTATGCCAAGAAGCCAATTCTTTTTTGAAGTGTATGGGCACTAGAATTTTTTTGGTATGTGGTTCTTCTCTATCTTGCAATTTCGTTTACGCAGAGCCGTCATTACTTCAATTATAGAGCATGAATACCTTTAGTTCAGATGTAGTTTGATTAGTAGCGGGATTAGATGGAAATGATTTGTAGAAGAGTTGCCGTTTTTGTTGATGGCAGAAATATGTAAACCAGGTCGCAAGTAAAGATCAGTTTCTGCATTTTCTATGGAGCATGAAGTTTTCCTTTCTTCTCTCTTCCGCTCCTTGAGATTGATAATCCAATGAAGTCACTGGATCCTTAGAAACAGGGTCTCATGGCCATTAATGCAGTAAGCATTAAGCAAGTTAGACAACTGGTTGGTGGTTGCAGGACAATCTTATTCGCATTTTGTAGCACTCTATCATAATTTTACGCAAGAAAAGAGTGCACATATGCTGAACACAAATTTCAGGTAAAAACAATCTTATAAGTAGTTAGTTCAGAGAGGCAGATGAAATAAACTATGCGGTGGGGTGAAGACGAAGGCGACAATCAATCACCTTCTTTTTGCAAACGACTCTTTTTTCCAACCATCTTTACAACCTAATCACGATTTTTAAAGTCCCAAACGCGCTCAGACCCTCCTTTAGAATCTTAAGGGCATGCTTGCATTTCAAGTACTGTCAAATTCGGGTTGCTACCTATCTAGGGATGATCTCTTAAAAAAAGCTTTTCCTCTATCTAAAGGATAGATTAGAGAAGAAGCTGCAAGAATGAAAACTTAATATGCTCTCTTAAGCCCCTTTCCAGTTTTATCATGAATCTCTTCGACATATCAGCCTACTTTACTTAATGGTTGAACTGACTTCTCGATAAAAAATTGACGAACAAAATTTGGAGCTAATATAGACATTCACTGGATCAAACGAACATTTTATCCTGACCTACAAGTAGAAGGGGTCTAGGAATAAGGGATACTAAGACCTTTACTGTGGAACTTCTGATTAGTCAATTCAAAAGAATCCTCTCAAATTCATGAAAATACTGTGTTCATCCTAAATAAATTTAAAGTGTTCCGATGAAAATTCAGAAAGTTGGTCCTTCATACAAATTCTTCCCCCTTTAAACACAACATGACAACATCTTCAAGGTTCACTAGGTGCAACTTGAAAGAATAAACAATAGATCATCCAATCATTACTGCCTCACAACTTAATCATTAATGTAATAAGCAAGTGTAACAATCGAGCCTTGAAACCTCAAGAAAAGTAAGTGTCTTAAGCCACTTGCCCTGATGATGGTTGTTTAGTGCCTTGTAAGTAAGAAACCAATATTTAAGTAGAAAACTAGTCAACACTATGTTTTGATCCTCCCTCAAGGCATTGCACAACTCCTGTGATCTTACCTAAAGTTACTTGTAGGAACTTTCAGCATTTCCTATCAGTGAAGATAAGATGTGAGACATTATCATGTTTAACTTCTGTTCAGAGCTTCTTCCCCATTTTGTCTTCTTCTAAAGATTCAAAATAGCTCCCCTCTCAATAACTCCAAACTATATATTCATCGCAATATCTAAACACATTTTGGTAGCAAATATGAAGATTGCAAGACAACAACCACCACCACCATTTGTTTACAGAATGAAAAGGTAAAGATAAACATGTACATCGGCTGTGACATTACTGATTTGCAATTTCTTTCGTGGATGAGCAATTAAACATCTGTTGACAGGTTATACATCAGCTTAATGTTAGTTAAATATTCACGGGATCCGACACGCATTTATGTACTCGGGTCCATGGATATTTTTCATATAGAACTCCTACCTACAACTTGGCACTGAGACAACCACAAGTCTATGTGTTCTATCATCTGTTGCCTCACTTTGTGTACTGCATCTGGGGAGCTACAGTTTTGGGCATTACCTGAAAAATTCATCCATCTTAATAACATTAATATACAACATGAATAGAGTTAACAATATCTTTTATTACAACTATTTACTAATCCGTGTGTTATTACTAGTTTAAAGTTAAACTAAGGTCTAAATTATGAGTACGGGTCAATTTTTGAAAGACAAATGGCCGTAAAGATCATCTAAAGTTATGTGTTACTGATTTACCAAAAAGACTTTTTGAGAGACTACCCTCAATTCCAGTGGACTGAGGTTCACCTCAGTATATATTCAACATCACATATAGACCATGTTGAGTATATCGAAAAACATCAAATTTTCTACATACATACCTTCAAGGCTTAAAGGAGACTGTGGACAACCTCGCATATCAGTTCCATGGCCACAGTTATGACAAGAGACGATGTAAGAAGGCACTTGAATGTTCAAAAGATTCAAATCAGAAAATTCCAGACGAGACTTAATTCTATGATAATGCAATCAGTAGAAGATCACATGCTATTGGAATAGTCCATGTTCTTAAGGTTTATTCGGGATTTATAAACTGTAGGGTGTGATATATTGATGATTTGACCAACAAAATATTTTTTTGAACAGAAAAGGTATGAAACTAGGCCATAGTTTGATCATGGAAGAACCGTCACTGTCACGAGTGTTTGCTGGCTATGTATATCAATTTTATCATGTAGACATAACTCAATAAATGATATTTCAATTTAGTAACCGGAAGGAAACTCACTAGTTTCTGATGAAACTTGCTTGGATGCATGACGCCACGGGTCCTGTGATCCATTTGTGAAAATTATCTTTGAACCTGCAAGTTAACATTCTCATAAGAATTCATGTGAAATAGTTAAATGAAAAATTATATGATACCAAAGCAATAGTAATGCCAAGAATCACTTCTATAGGACTTTCTAATATGCACAAAGTGACACACATGTAGACTTGGACTAAGAGAGGTCAGTGTCGGTACCAGCAATTTTTGTGCCTCCATAGAACAAATTTGTTCCATCGACATCAGGATAGATGCCCTCTCCAAAGACGTTCTTGCAAAGGTCCAAATGGTAGCTGTGAGCAATAACTTTGTACTGTCAAATACTCGTAAAAGAGCATAGAGACCATAAGGGCTGGTGTTCTAGTTTAAGGCAAGTAAACTTTTGGCAGAGTATCTAAACCATGATTCGGTAATTAGAAACATGCCTCATGTCGACTTTTGAAGAGCGTATGCTGTCATTTGACGGTGCTACTTGAAAATAAGCAACTTCAGTACAGACTTGGAACCACCACAACCTGTCGCCACTGTGTTTGCTAAGAGCGGTGTTCTTCAAGGCTCTCTGATTATATGTTTGTACACTATCTCCCAAATGTTCTTTGACATATTTTGCGTACGCATCCTGCATAAAGATTCGCTTGTAATTAGAGGATTATGCTACAGTTAAGAGAACGATACAAATATAAAAGCATCTTATTCACAATACAAAAGCGATCTGAGGTGTGATCACCCCTACAGCTAATATGTTGAAAAGGAACGAGAACAAGGGCAAAGTACCGAAGAAAATAAACAAACACAAAGCCATCGGTAATGCTAAAATATTTACATAGAAATGAATAACAGAAGACACATGGATGAAAAGAAGAATCGTACCACTAAATCCTTTCCATCTTTATTTGCTTCAACAAGAGGGGAACATAATTCATCCGGATTTCCATATTGAAACTGCAAAAAATATATACATGTGGTGAAAGGAACAAATTTGAAAATAAGAATATAACATTAGAAACAAGAAACACCAAACCTACCGCCATAACTGCAGAATCAGCCAGATAATACAAAAAATCACCATCAATCTCAAGCTGCATAAAAAAAATCGAATATCAGGAATGCAAGACTAGGAATAAAAGTAAAAAGAAACCAATAGTGAACTTCAACTCGTTTCTTAGTCTAGGTCGTGATCAACCCTTGAGAATTGTGAAGAAAGAATTAGACCTCAGCTGCACCAAACAACGTTTTCACTGCTTTTCGATCTGACTCAAGCCTTTGTTCAACAAGCTGAGTAGTTTTTTGTAATGCAGCTTTACATTCAGCACCAGCAGACTCACCAATCTGCACCAAGAAAATGACAAAACATATGGGTAACATTTTGCAAGAAAACATACTCTATTAAAAAGAAAATACAAATTTTAAGGTAAATGTGGACTAAAGTTTCAATATGGAAATAATTTAGGAAACATCTAAAGGCATTTCACCATTTTCCGCTAGACCAAAATGAAAAGTGGACTATTCGAAACCAGACGGTGCTGTTTGCATATCAAACTCTAGCTCAGGCAATGCAGAAAGGAAGGCCGAGCGCAAATAACGAAACAGTAGAGGATGGAGACAAAGAAAGAATTTCTAAGACTTCACAGCTTACTGGTATTAGAATCAAATTACAGACCGATGAGTGATGATGGCTACATTCAGAGAATGACCAAAAATAACAGCAATAGAAACATATTCATCACCTGCTTATCGAATTCAGGAAAGTTGTAAACAGCTTCAACAACTGCAGAACTTGCAAGACTTCCACATGTTAAATGAGGGAACTTAAGACGAAACCACGCACTCAAAGCTCCAGGATATGATATGCCAAAGACGAACCAGGGATTCTCAACATTTGTTCGATTTAGCTTCAAATTTAAGGATTCCTGCAAGATGAAACACCAATGAGAAAAAATAATTAAAAAAAAAAAAAACACAAAGTAATCTAGATTGAAAACTACGTAGATATGCTGAGAAAACTTAGTTATTAGTAATGACTTCCTTCATATCTTAAGATCGTGAAAAAAACCAGGTTTTTCAAACACCGACAAATCAAAATGTCATACATAATTTTATCTCAATCCGGTATGACAATATGACATGCACGTGCTCAAGTGCGCGTGCGCACACATACCTGAAACAATTAAAATATAACTTGCCTGATAGTGCTGACGGAAATAAGCCAAATCAAAGAGCGCCTGCTTAGATGAAAGAAATCTCAAATTTTCTGTTGTTAGTGATTTGAAGGGGGAACTTTTCCCATAGTAGCGATGCTCAAGAGAAACTATGGCTGCTCCAAACTTCTTTGCCAAAACCTGTATGCCATCGCAAGCATAGATTTTTTTTTACAAGGCGTGTAAGCATGTGGCAAATCATGGGACAAACATACCAAAGAATACGGTGGTCCAAGCACATCCTATTGGACCCCTAAGGAGAAACAATCCTAACTATTTGGAGAATTTATACAAGTTATTTCAGTTCCAAAAAACTGCATGTGACTGGTTATTCGCATTAAGCCCTTTTCTACTCATCTTCCAGTTAATATGATATTTGCATAATTAGTACTAGAAAAGACAGCACCAATTTTGAATAAAAACTCACACTGAGATAGTCATTTGCTATTCCATTGCAAGCAGATTCACCACAGATTTTCAAGAAAACCGGCCCGTCTGGAACTCGAAAATAATCGAGGAATTCATAGTAGCGCTGCTTAAATTGAGTGTGATCCTGCAGCCACCAATTCAACCCAACATTCATCATAAAAACCAATTACACTCAAAATTGATACCAAACAAAAACAAAAACAAAAAAAAAACTAAAAATACATTCCTTAATTTCTGCTAGAGCTTGATGCTTTGAAATATACTAAAAGCTGAATCTAAATCTTCCAAATTCACAGCTACTTTGGGAACATTCAGGGCCAGTAATGGAAGTTTATGAAAATATTTCAAAAAAAAAACTTACATAAGGTGAAGAATGATCGAGAGTCTGGTCGAGCCACAGTTCCTTATCAGTCAAGTAATTGGCAGTTCCAGAGAGGCGATTTAGCAGATGATGATTAGTGATAAAGGCATGAGAAAAGTTGGATAGCAGAAGCAAAATCAGCAACTTCATCATCAACCTCTGCCCCATCGCTCTTCTTCTCAACCTCAAGATAACCAAAAGTCCAGGTCGGTCCAAGATCAAGCAACATATATGAAAATAATTAAATAATGTGCCTGCCTCTCCACCGTGTGATCAAAAATGAACGGACTGGATTTAAATTTTAAAAAATTACAAGTAAAAACGACATAATTGTCGAGTACTGTACATGATTTTGCAAAAGGAAGTTACCTACCAATGCCAGTACCATTTTTTTTGGTTTTAATTCTTGGCTTACAGTGAAGTCATTATCAGAATCTTGATGCACAGAAAGTAAATGCTTTTATTCATTTTTCAGGACCCGCAGACTCGTGGTTGTCGGTTTACCGGAGTAATTCTAATTCGAGGGTGAGTCACGATTAAACCTCGTACTTTTGCAATGTATGCTATGGATTTGTTGATGTCCATTACGTACAATTCTGTTTCTCAAACAAGTAACAACTGCTTTAATTGGCAGAATACATATTTCTGTATTCAGGTTCATCCCAAAATACATTGCATACAAAAAAACAGACAGTGAACGAATCATAGATGTAGCATTTTCCATTTGTCCGCCTTTTACATGAACGTCGAGATCCTAAATCCTAAGCAGTATGTAACGTATAGCATAGACGGAGCGTTTCTTGCTTCTCTACTTCTCTCTTGCACAATATCGCTCGCAGGAACAGCTCGTCTTCATTGATCCTGGGAACAAGAAAATGATATTCAGTCTTCAGAAATGAGTTATGCAGTTTTGTGAATGTTTCCATTGACATGTTCTAATCATATATGATGAAAACAATCAAACCTGATTGCTTGAGTGATCTTGTCCATGAATTCGCTGGGGCTTCATGTTCAAATCAATCATTTTGGTATCCATCACAGCGTGCCCATCTACGCTATCTTCTAAATCTATGACCCTATGATTCTGTTGGTTATCTTCAATTGTTGGTTTGCGAGGTTGATCATGTCCTCTTCGAATCTCACCTGGATCCGTAGGTTGTGCAACGGCCTCTTTGTCCCCGGGGAACTATAGGCCGGTCAAATAACGAAGATAGTTAGATTACACGAGAAACAATTTGGGTAAATTTTCCGTAGTAAAGACAGGACAGGAGTGACCAACCTCAATTCTCTGCCGGAGTAGAAGATATCTTTCATGGGTTCTTTTACCTCCAACATGAACAATCATATCACATTGCAAACAGAGGGAAGTTCCATCTATCTCACAGTAAAAGAAAGCTACATACACAGACACAACCAAAGAAATATTTAAAGACAAAACTGGAAAAGAGAAAGAAACTCGAGGGAAACAGGTTATATACCAGGTGCATTTTCGCATATGTCACAGCGAGTAACGTCGCTGGGAGCTGCAAGGCCTACGCGCACATGCCGGCTAGCAAGCTTGTTGCACAAATGGACCTGCCACTCAGATCAACAGTTTAAAATAGGAAGATGGAAGATCCTGTCAATGAGTGAAGTGAACAAAGCTTTCACAGCTTAAACAAAACTAAAGGGAAACTGATCCCTACAGATAAATCAATCCAAGCCCAAACTCAAAACCATTCAAATTCAAAAGAAAATGGCATCAAAATGCCCTCAACTTGTCATAATAATGCAACTCTATGAATACAATGCGAGGTTCCCATGACATTCACAAAACAACACAACCAAACAACAGCAGATAGTTCCTACACAAACTTTCCATAAATCAATCATTAGAATGTGAATACAAAGAACCCATGGTTCCTACATCAAAATGTCTTAAGCTTGTCATAATAATGCAACTCTATGAACACAATGCAAGGTTCACATGACCTTAACAAAGCAACAGCAGATAGTTCCTACATAAACTTTGCATAAACCCATTTTTATTAGAATGTGATTAGAAAGAACCCGTATGCCAAAAACCTAAACAGTAGCATGCAACCTTCAATTCACACCCAAAAACACATAAAAATTGAAACTTTATGGGAAACAAGCAATTGGGTATATATATTAGGAAGCAGAGCAGACCTTGTCGTCGCAGGAGCGGCAGAGGGCGGCCTCATCCGCGGCGCAGAAGACGGTTGCGGCGGCCCTCTCGCAAGCGTCACAAAGGGTTCGCATGATTCTGTTCCACTCTCATTTCTCCGACTAAACAAACGTTTGATAAATAAATAAAATTATCGAACCCACAAAAAATCAAGCAGACGATCGAACAAGACAGAAATCAAATGCACTATGATTGGGGGTTTGTGGGTCTGGGAATTAACAAAGAAGCCATGAGAGAGAGAGAGAGAGAGAGAGAGAGGAAGGAGAAGAGAAAAATGGGTATTTGTCAAGTTTGAGTGAATGAGGAGTTGATGGCCACAAACTGAAAAGAGGAGTGAGCAGTGGGGCTGAGAGGGACAAGGCCACCACTCATTGTTAGATTCTCAGCCATCACTTAAATATCTCATTGTCCTAAATGTGTTGTTTTGCTTCAGTTTCTTGCCAATATCTCATGGTTTCTTCTCTTTGGTGCACCATTGAATTGATCACCAGAAACCTAAAAATCTGTCCTTGTACCGTACCTTCCTCTCCTTGTTGCCACTATTGCTTCTCCTACGATTGATTCTTTAATTGTTTTGTCGTTTGTGCTGTGAGTGGAGTTGAGTTGTGTCACTCTAGATAGACACAAATTCAGTTCAATTCAATCTCCATGTCCAATTATATGACTTTCATCATCTTCTACATTATTTGCTACCAATACCATGAAAACACTTGTATGGTTGGTTCATATCAGTTGATTTTGGAACCATTTGTCAATTTTATTTTGGAATTTTTGATGCAACAACCACAAGATAGATTAGATTACAAAGTTGAAAATAGTCTTCTAAAAATAAACAATTGTGCGCCTACAAAGTACGAATGATTTAATAAAAAACATAATTTGACTAGATAGTCACTCATATTATTTGATCTCCTCGTAATGTGAAATAAAGCAAAGTCTTTCGACTGCATACAAGGATAAAAGTTTTCTTTAATAGAAACGACAACATTTATTAATAAGATTACAAAAGGAGTTGTGCCACCAAAGTTTAGATATAACTAATTTACCGAGGGATGCTAATCTATGGGCATTATCAATATAAGCCCTCTTTACAAAATATACTGCAGATTTACACACACAAAAAAGTGCTAAACAAAAATCTAATGTCTTCAAAAACATATTTGCAGGCATAGTCCCCAACAACACCCTCCCTAATCCACCTGTAAGCAGCTGCACAATCAGTGAGGAATATAGATACTTTAATATTGAAATGAAAACAGAAAAATAAGGCATGTAAAAGCGCAAGAACTTCAGCTTCCATAGCTAAATAGCATGTCAAGGGAAAGGAGCATTGAGCTAAGGTTATATTGTTCCATAGCTAAATAGCATGTCAAGGGAAAACAAGAAAAATAGCATTTCGTGATTGTTGGAATAAAAGAAGGTCCAAGGGTAGAACTGATGGTGTTGAAGTGGGTTAAATAAGTCCCACATCGGATAAATATAAAGTAGAAAGTCTAAATATAAGGGTGCAAGTGAGATCCTACTAAAAAGGTTGACCTTTTAGTATGGGAAGCCCAAACCATTATATTTAGTCCATTATTAAAATTTAACAGATGGCATCATGGTTCTAAACATGGGAGGGTGTAATATTGGTGATTTTGAATAAGCCGTTTCATCACTGAAATTTAAATTTTTGGGGACACTTGTTATCGAGTACGAAATCGTGTGTCTATATCACTAACCAGAACATACCCAATCAGAGTCGGAGCTCGGAAGGCAAATTGAGAGGCGACCCAGCAAGGTCACCACACTCTAGCAGTGGCTCGAGCAACCCAGCAGAGAGCCACTCGAAGTTCGAAGAATTCATTTTAATACAGTCTTTTGGTCGAAACCCAATTTGACTCTTCCGTCAATGACTCGATTCTCGATCTCACTGTCTTTGTCGTCATCGGTGCTGGTCTCCGATTCGAGTTCTAGCAAATGGGTTCTCCGGTCGGCTTCCCAAGCCCATGTGAGCTTGAATATGTATCAGAGTTTTATTTGGGTGGCTGACATGGCTAGGTGACGTGAAAAAAATATCTGACATGAATGGGTGACAGGGCGTTGCTGGTGATGTGCAAGACTTGCAGTAGCAGGTCATTTCGACCAAATAAAAAATAAATAAAAAATACAAAGGCCTTATCAATAATAAAAACTACTCGAGAACCATTTACATAATTTCAACAAGTACAAGGGGATGACGCCAATTTACCTTTAAAATTTCGAATTAGAAGTTATGACTTAGTTGGTCCTATTATATTCTTATTCTTCCATCATATATATTGACTTGTGAAGTAACATGATTTGGCATAGCCACCATAGTTTTATCTTTGTAAGATATGAGGGAATTCATTTTTGTTAGAAGTCTTACCCCGAGCTCTGCATAAAATTTAGGGAAAAATGCAGGTAGCTACCCTGAACACATTTTGCTCGTTGCACCCCTAAAGTATTTTTTGTAACTTTCGACTA
>JAYMTH010001871.1:0-13742 GCA_036897465.1 Pelargonium australe | reverse complement strand
TATTTTATTTATTTATCAGCAATTATTCATGTAAGATAAATTACAAGAACAAGCACAAAAGGCCTCAGGCCTGTGAAAAGAGCAACAAGCTCAAATTGAAAATTATGGGAGAAAATTTAATGCCCAGAACCCTTAGCAATGTAGTCATGTAGATGTGACATCTAGGAAGAGGGAGCGGAAGAAACATGCAGATCGTAAATTTGACTATTACTTCTGTTTTCCTTGCAGTATTATGACGTAAGGAAGAAGTGTGAGGGGAGCCTCTGCTATGATTTCTCAAACATGGAGAAATTCTTGAACGAGAAATCTGTTAGAAGTGCTCTTGGTGTTGGGGACATAGATTTTGTATCCTGTAGCCCCACAGTGTATCAGGCCATGCTGATGGACTGGATGAGGAATTTAGAAGCGGGTATTCCTGCTCTTCTTGAAGATGGAGTCAAGTTGCTTGTGTATGCTGGAGAGTATGATCTCATCTGTAACTGGCTTGGTAAGCTTTTAAGCATTTTCTAGGGGTTGATATTTCATGAGCTATACAAATTTAATGTTTCTTTTGCATGTAGTATATGTACTGAACTTAATTTGCATCCTGCTGTAATTCCGTTTGATCAGGTAACTCAAGATGGGTACATGCCATGGAATGGTCTGGCCAGAAAGAGTTCGGGTCTTCACAAGAAGTTTCCTTTATGGTCAATGATTCTGAAGCAGGAGTACTGAAAACCCATGGGCCTCTCACTTTCCTCAAGGTCTGTCTCTCTCTCTCTACACACACACACACCCACACATGTTACTGTTGCTGCTAACATTGTTGTATGTTATCAACAGGTCCATGATGCTGGTCACATGGTTCCCATGGACCAGCCCAAGGCTGCACTGGAGATGCTGAAGAAGTGGACTACAAGCTCTCTTTTGGATTCAGAAGTCACCTATGAGCCACAAAATTCGGTTGCTGAGATGTGATTAGGCTTAGCCACCTAAATAGTGTTGCTTTTTATTCACTTCATAATATGGCTCATAATATGGGTGACTGTTACAATGTTTTCTTTGTTTTCCCATATGTCTGTAAATATTCCTCTTTCCATCATTGAACTGATAGAATTCTAGAAAATGTGGAGACTGGGTTCTGAATATTACAGAATGATACACCAAAGAAATTGTGCTTTGAAATCTGGTAAAATAATCAAATTGTGTATTATGTTTATGTTTATACTGAACAAATATCCAACCAATTACATAAGTTTGTTTCTCACAAAGTGAAGATTACACCAACTTTTCCAATGTGTTAGTAGTAGTGCAAGTGACCAATTTCCTCTACAGCAGCATAGCAATTGGCTTGTTCTTGTTTTGTGCCATTGCTGTGTAACAACCTTGAGCATATCTGTCAGCACTAGGCCTCCATAACACATTATCAAGATCTGTCTGGAGCTCTTGTATTGCCTGACTTTACTGCATTTGTCCTCCACAACACATGTTTTCTATATACATGTCAAGAACAAATATGAGAAATGTTATTCATCTTTATGACTAATCTCATCCACCATCTATATTATGAGTGTGTACTGTACAGAACCAACGGGTAATAAAGACATTTCAACATAAATTCCTAGTAGTGTTTGGATGTAACCATCAATCCTCTCTACACATTATCACTCCCACCAAGCACCTATGCTACATTTACTATGGAGTATTTACATTTGCTAACAAGTGAGGTTTAAGTACTAAAATGCTATGAATAATCCTCAAGCTAAATACATTTAAGCAAGCAAGAGCACCTTGATTTGATAAACACAAACTTCTATTTCCATCAGGCCAAAAAATACTCACAAACTAAGCTAATGGTTCCTAGGGTTCACCTCAAGCCATAGCTAGTGCATATAAGTGAGCCACCAAGACAACCAAAAACACCATGTAAATCTATACACTTCCTTTGGGAATGATTCCAATCATAAGCATATGCATTAGCTAACCAACCATTCTCTAAACATAGCTCATTTTCATATGCCTTAACGCCCCAAACATGCATGATCAATTCAACAAAAACAGCTCAAAAAAACCAAGCAAAGGCAAGGCATTATACATTACTGTAAGACCATATACTTCTATGCACTTTTTCTTTTTATGATTCGAATCGAAGGCATACACTCAGTTTCATATGGCCTGCCACTAAAACATACATTATCAATTCAGCAAAAGCATTGAAACCTAAAGCCAAAGAACCAAGCAAAGACATCACATTACACACTAACACAAGGAAAGGAACAATTTTTGTACCTCCAATGGTGACCTAGTTCGAAACTTGACCCATCCAAACAAAACCCACTTCAAATTCAATCCTCTTCACCACTCTCATCACTAAAATAGCTAGCTTTCTTTGCCTTCTTCTTCCCCATCACCTCCTCTCCACCTTTCAACAGCCTCTGATCGGCCTCATCATCCACCACAGACGCCCAATTATCATCATCAAACCGCCCTCCTCCGTCTGATCCATCACTCTCTTCATCTCCCTCGGCACGCCTCCTTCCTCCTCCTCCTCCACCACCACCTCCACCGGCACCGCCGCCTCTTCTCTCCCGCTTCGGCACCGGCCGCTCCCTCGGCCCCAATTGGTTCTTAGGGCACTCGTACGACAAATGCCCATCCTCTCCACACTCGTAGCACTTGCTCTTATCCCTGTACACCCTCTTCTTTATGAACTCCGCGGCGCGGCCGTTGTCGGAGGCGATGGATGCTTTCAGGGTGCGCCCGTTGAGGATTTTGCCCTGCATCTCACGCGCCGCCTTCTGCGCGTCGTCCCGGGAGACGAACTGTATGAACGCAACACCGCGGCTGAGGCGGGTGGCGCGGTCCTTGAGCACCGTGACGCGCGCGAGGCGGCCGAAGGTGGAGAAGAGGGTGTGGAGGTCGGAGTTGGTGAGGGAGTAATCGAGGTTAGAGACGTAGATCGTTGACTTGGAAGGCGCGAGGCCACCGGAGCCACCGGATTTGGCGGTGGAGTTCGACGAAGCTGCAACAGAAGACGGAGCCGGCACCGTGGAGCACCTGTAGTACAGAGTCTCGTCCTCGTCGCTGTCACTATGGGCCTTGCGCTTCTGTTTCACCATTTTTAGGGTTTCTGACCTTCAGGCTATGGAGATCGGAGAGGACAGAGGTAGATGACGATTGAGGGCATTAAAAGGCCGAGAAATTGGGCTTGAAAGGCCCAATGGGCTTTGAAGCGCGAAACGGTGCGTTTCGTTTCGTGGTTATGGATTCGAGCAAGAACATGACGCAATTAAAGACCAGTGGAGCAGACAGGAAGGAGCTAAGGTACTTTCGTATCAAGAAATTACAAATCGACCTTGTCTTTATGTGGCGTTAGTTGAGAGTGTTGTGTTCGATGGTTTGAGAGTTTTAATGAGAATTTCTTGAAGCTGAAGCTGAAGATGATGACTCTGGAGTTGCTTGATTATTGGTGTGCGTGACGGTCTTGTCTTCTTCTAGGGTTCTCTGTAAGTGACTCTTTTGATTGTATAGATCGGATAAATTTGAAATTTTGAGAACTGGGTTTTGTTTATATCGTGATTAGTGAAGGTGGGTATTGATTTAAATTCCTAATTTTCGGTGCGTTTAGCTTTATGGTTTCTGTAATGGAAGCTGGAGAAAACAGTTGGGTTCAGGTGAAATTTGCTCAGAAAAAGAGACTGCTTAACTGGGGGTGTTGAAGCTGATTGTATAAACAAGTGAATTTTCTGTTTGATTTTGTGGTGAAACAGTTGATGAGCTGATTGGAGTGTCATAGAAGAACATTTTGGCATGAGCTATATTTGTAGCCAGATAAATTTGATGGCTAGGCTTCACCATGCTTTATTGTGAGAAATGCTCATGGTAAACTTTGATTTGTTGATGAGTGAGGACCAAGCATATGAAACATCTTTATTTTTGCGGAATGTAGATTGGTTGATCTAATTTGGTGCAAATGAATGCTAAGGGGAAGATGTGGGTCTCAGTTGTTTACAAACTGCATGTAGGCCTAAATGAAGTTCTTGAGTGTTAATTTGATTTTGAGGAAACTTCAAGCTGTGTAAATGGTCATTTTAGGAAAACTAGGTGGGGTTGGGTAGTCCTGTATCTAACATTGGTAGATTACTAGATTGTTTGTAAAATATCTATGACGGGTTGCTTTGTTAGTTGTTGCACTGGTTGCAATTTGCAAATCTATATGTGAATTATACTGATATGAGTGTATCTTTTCAGTGGTACTTCAAGAACTTACTCTTACTCTGCTCGACTCCTAGACCTCCAAAACAAGGCTTCCGATAGTAGAAGCCCCTCCGAAGTATAAGTCAGACCTCTGCAGGTAATGATATTTTTGGATTATTAGTGCGTACTTCCTTCTGCCTCTGATGCTTCTTTTATAATGTTTTGGGGTGGTTTTTGCTTTGGCGGGTCTATTGCGTATTGATCTTTAGTAACATGGCTCTCCTCTCTAGGGTGGGGGGGGGGGGGGGGGGGTGATTTTCCCAGTACCAACATTCAGCATTTGAATTTCTATTCTCCTATGTTTATGATATCATGATATATCAAGGTTTTTCTGCCTACAATTAGTAATGATGCTTAATATTAGCTGTTCATTGAATTTATGACGATTGAATTATCTCTTCTAAATTTCTGCCCCTTCCATGAAATGCTTTTTCATTTTCTTTTCATTTGATTTTTTGTGAAATCAGTGATGAATAGCCTTTAAAAAGATGCATGGTTTCTCCACTGTTGATGGCTTTGTGGAGATAACTGAATGTTTGGCAGAAATGATCAAATATATTGCAAATGAACCCTCAGTTGGGCTTTTCTACATTCAGCAGCACACTCAAAATGCAGCGCCCAATCTTGTTAGTCTCAAGAATAATGTTGTAGAGAAGTCCCGTGAAACAGCTTTGCATACTGAAGATTCAGAGGATTCGATTGCTATGGTCAGGTCAATGAAAGAATGTGGGTTCCCCATTGCTGATGAAATGATTAAAGACATTAAAAGTTCTTTAGTGCTCATATCATCAAAACAGCCTAAAAGAGGATTGATCCAGAACCCGATTTCAGGTTTCCAGATGGGAAGGAGTAGCTCTTGGGGACCTGCTAAATGGGGGCGTAGTACAGTGTACGTCCCGGAGGATGATGAAAAAATGGGCGGTTACTTGTCAACTGTTATTAAATCAGCAAAACAAAAGGCGAGTAATTTCAAATGGCCACAACTTGATTCCAAAGAAATGATAGAAACCAAAGGTGAGAAGCCGGTATCTTATCCTAATCCTTCTCTATCTACTGAAGCTGCCAGCACTAGCTCAACCCAGGCAGATATGGAAGCTGATGAGCTGCCCCTATCGTCTCAAGCTGCCGATGAGCAACAATATGAAGAGGATCCAGGCATACCAAGTGATAGTTTATTGAAAGTGGAAGACAACTTTGACGACTTTAAGGCTGATAAGGAAGCCAAACTAGAGGAGTGGTTGGATGGGACTGCTAAAATGGGTAACCACCCAGAAGCAAATGGTGCAGGGCTTTAGACCGAGAAAGTGTCGGATATGGGCGAAGCTGTACCTTGTACATACTAATGTTTCTTATAATCATTGTTGGGTAGTAACTACAAACGAATAATTCGCGATGCTAAGAGATATTCATTCCATTTAGTATTGCTGCAGTTTGCGACTCGACATAACCAATAGCTTTGATCATCATGGTCAATTGTGATAGGCAGACAGCAGAAGCAAACTACCTTTGTGGACAAGAGTTACTGTTCAAGTGCTTCACATGTGAAGCACATCAAACTCATTGTTCAGAGACAGTAACTTACATGTTAATTACTTAGATACTCCAGCCTGAAGATGGGAGACCACACCACTTGTAATTGCAAGCTTAATTCATATTTAGATTTAACATCTGTTTCAAAGAATCTGCACTCTCTTGTTATACCTGAAGCTTCTTCATTTCATTTAATTTGTGTTCTTTTTCTTGTACTTGAGGACTAAAGTTTCTGAATAAAAAGCTCTAGCAGGTGATTATTAGCATTTACATTTTATATCAATCTCTTTGTAAGAAATAAGATTATACAACCGAATCAAAGCCGAATCAGATGACAAATCAATGGTTCCGAGGAGTCGTTGTCAAAGTTTGCCGACCATGTGGTCGTCTTGAACTATAAGTGCAATTATTGTTAGTTGTTCGTGCTCTTCATGCTCTGGAAGGGAGGATACTAGTGCTTTTAGTTTGATTATTCGAGATGTTTTAGCCGCCCCAACTTGGTAGTGTCAACATTGTTATTTCGGGTTGGTTTGGAACGGAATGACCCACAAAATAGTTAGGTTTTCGATTTTTTTGTCAGACTTGTCTAGGTGGGTTGAGTTTTAAGCCCTAATTTTATATCGTTTTTGTTATCGATTTAAAAAAATAAAATAAAAATTGACCGAAAAACCGCAAAATTCATTCAAATGATAAGAGTCATTACAATAAGGCCACTAAAACTTATTCGTACCAAATTGTTAACATGACTAAGACAATGCTTCCTTATGCTTATTCCTACCAAACTCAGGCAAAGGGCCAATTGACAAGAGTGGGAACATCCTCACAAAATTGGGAGTTGTCCAATTTGGAAAACCGGGGTCTCAAACGTCTCCTCGGTGTCCTGTGTTGCAACAAATATTGGTGTCTGATCCGCCTCTACCGGCGCAGCCCACGACTGATCCAACCCCGACAGAATCCATGGCGCCCCAAGACATATCCTCATGCTTTTCGGAGCAACCAGAAAAGCTTTGAACGCCCGTTCCTGCTCCATATCCGTCGCCACCTTAGCCCGAGCACACTCGCGCTCGATGTGACCCAGCCGCCCGTAGTAGTAACAAAAAGTATAGAGCATTTCATATTGAAAGTGGATGATGTAGCTCCCAGAACCTGTTACCTCCATCCTAGCATTGCGTCGCAACGACTTATGTGTGTTATCGATTTAAATTAACAAATTAATTTTTGCATTAATTTTTTTTTTTCATAAATCCATATTTTAGAAAGAAATAAAAAGAAAGTGAGAAGTTGGTTTTGCAATTTTTTTTTTTTTTTTTAAGCGTGAAATGAGGATCACTTCATTAAAGACAATTCATCAGTACTAAAACGAAACAGACAAACATAAAACAAACGGAAAAAACTAAAGCGAAACAGTCCAAAACTAATAAACTAAGCAAAGAAGCCAAAGCTAAGAAAACTGAAAAGAAAATGGAATGTTAAGCGTCCTGGACAAGAACCAACGAGGCTTGGAAACAAAGCAGGGGCACTGGGAAACCCTCCCTCGCATTACCTAACCCCTATTGACTACCAGAGTCGACAACTCTCCTACTGGACCAGACCACCTAAAAGTTGGCATGTCGTGACCTAGTCGTACTACGGCGTCAACCGCACTAGATCCCTAGCCTCGGACCGACGCCATAGCCTGGTCCTCTGCCGCCCTTTCCGCCTTGACCTCCCAACCCCTCGCCTTCATGCCCATTGCCTTCTTTTCTTTCAAAAACTTCTGCAACCCTCTTACTTGTTTCTTGCTCATCTCGCGAAGCCGGCGTAATAAGTGCCTCCTCAACCACTGCAATCGTTTCCCAAAACTGATCCAACCTTGACCGCAACCACTGTGCTCCCATGGAGGACCTCCTTCCCTCTGCAACCGCCAACAATGACCCAAAAGTCCTATCAATCCTTGGATCTTGCACACTTTTGTACCTGTCGCAATCCCGTTCAGTATGGCTCAACCGTCCACAATAGAAACAGATGGTGGGAACTCTCTCACATTGAAAAGGGGTTTGCAAACTTTACTTTATCGTAATTCGACTAATTTCTAGGCTTTATCATTAAATAATTAAATATAAATAAAGTATAGATAAAATATACCCATTGGGTCAAACCGTTGGAGGTCGAATTATCCATATTTAGTACCATTCCTAATAAACTATCGTTGCAAATATTAAGCGTTAAATAATTAATAGAATAAAACAAAAGAAAAAGAAAAAAACAGAATTTTTAGTGAGACAAGAAGTTTTCCAGATCAGCTGCTCAGCCCTGGGCTTGATTTCTCCTTCGTCGTCGTCTTCTTCTTCTTCTCATTCGGAGAATCCGTTTCTCATTCACTGACTCGATTCTTACACCAACACAGATCCATTCTCATTACCGCGACCTTCCTCCCCAAAATGCCACTCTTCGCTTTGTGCCTTTGATTCACTGGTACCTCCACATCCCAGCTCTTCTCTCTCTTTTTTCTCACTCGATTGTGCAATTCAATTCACCACAACTGTTCCCAATTTCATGCATTTGGTTCGCGGTTCCGGTTGATGCTATCGGTGTTTGATGATTCTTTTTTCAAGATAATTGCAGTATTTGTGTTCACAAATCGTTGTTAATTATCGGCAGGTTTATTCAAATGTTGTCGCCATTGTCAGATTGCTAGAAGTTTGGGCATCGAGGTTGTGCGGAATTGGTCTACTTTTGGTGGTGCTCGCACTGGATCTATAGGTGTTTTTTTTTTCTTTCCTTCTTCTCTTCTGGGTCTGGTTTCTGAGGTGGTAGCTGAAAATGTATAATGAAATAGAAGAAGATTTTGAATTGTGCTCTGTGTGTCTCTTTATGGGTATTCTGAAATGAAGGAATTCAGTTCAGTTGTGTCTAATAGCTCTTTGAGTTTGTGGAAATGAAGAAATCCAGTTTAGTTTATCAAATATATGTGTTGGGTTTTATTTTCTCAAGTTATGCAAACGATGAAGCCAAACTTTAATCACTTTTTGATTTATAAACCAGTTCTTCCCAACTAATAGGAGCAAGTTTCTGGAGTTTGACTGGTCTCTGAATTTGACAATTTTCTTGATATAGTGTGTATGGAATTCTTGAAGGTTGCCTGTGGAGCATTACTTTGGTTGTTGAGATAGCAGTACTGCAGTAGGTATTAGTAGAACAGAATATCTTTTTGTTGCTATAGTTAAGATTGACATATTCGTCTTCATCCAAAAGTGAGAAGCACGTGACTGTTATTAAGTTTTTATTTTATCTGGTTTCATTGCTTTGAACTTTTTCTTTGTTCAAAATATTAACTATTTAAATTCATTGTTAGGCCTGTGATTGTTGAGGAATCTTTCTAATTATTAGAAGAATCAACTCCTATCCTATGAGAGATTTATAATGTTTTGTGCTTCAATAAACAGAAAAAAGAAAGAAAATTTTAGTTGCGATTAAGGGTTTGCTCAGATGAGGTGCGTCTTTTTGCAGTTCCACGAAAGCATCTAGTGAGGTGAGAAACTCAGAATGGGGATTTTTGATGGATTGCCTGTTCCTCCTGAGAAAAAAGTAAGTTTTAATTCATTTCATTATTTATGTAACTGTTGGCTGTAATCTCATTGGTGGTGGTTTGACTCTTAAGATTTGTAGTTCACTATTTGAGATGTATCACTGCTATTTCGATGCATTGCTTTGGTTTCATATGCAAATCACCCAAATCTTCAATGTGCAGTATGACAATATCTATATAGTGAAATGAGATACTCAGTAAAATCTTCACTATCAGGAATTACAATGGGCTCCATGGTCTAAATCACAGATACTCAGTAACTGTTAGTATTTATAATATTTCCATGTACTTTATATAATAGGAATGCTTTTAGGTTTGGGGTGGTTTGGGTATATGTAAGTTAGGGAAGTTAGTGACCATGCAAGGAAATGTGAGAACTCAAATAGGAGAAACTTGAAAGGGTAAGGATAGGTCTAACAAGGTAACTCGTGACTTAATAGAGGAGAAAACATTGAATAGGATGGAGCGGAGGAGAATATGAGTGGAAGTTCCCAAGGAGTTTGATAAAGGGTTCATGTAGCTGATTCCAACTTTGTTTGGAAATGAATTGTTTGTTGTTAAATTCTGATGTTGTTGGATGAAACGTATAACAAGGGATCCTCATTTAACATTACACTACCATGTTAAGCCATAAGGTATAATGATATCTGTATCACATCGGCAAAATTACTGCAAGTAACTTAAGTCAAAATGTATTATTTTTCAGGTACCTGGGAAAATTATTAATGTCAAATAATTCTGGCTAGACAAAGTCAATTGTTATTGTTAGCTAGTTACACGTATTCTTTTGTAAACTTTTTTGTAATTTTCTCTGCTCGTATTTTGAATGCAGTATCTAAGGCAAGAACTTTCCAGAATAAATGAGAGTTGGGCTGCGACACGTTTTGATTCGTTACCTCATGTTGTTCAAATTTTGACTTCAAGAGATCGTGAAGGTGAAATCCAGTCTTTGAAGGAGCAAAGTGATGTGGTTGAGGAGGTGGTTGATGAAGTAGTACAGTGCTATCATAATGGTTTCAACAAAGCAATTCAAAATTATTCCCAGGTTGGTTGATATTTCGCTTCCAAGGTTGATGTAAGTGTATGTATATATACCCAATTTATCCAAAAAAGACATTATTCCCGTTTTATTTAGTTTCTTGCTTTCTAGAATCCATGGAGAAGTTAGAAGATGTATTTTTCACACTTAAGTAATTATTATTAAATATATTTTTCTCATAGTGTTTTATTATTTTTGTTGAACATATACATCATACTCTCTCATATATTGTCAAGAACATGGAGTTTTGAAATGCAAATTAATGGTAATAACAAACAATGGGATTCTGACTTTTGTCTATAGGATCAGCCTTGCCTTTGAATATTGCTCATAAGGCATGGTTGTGGAGCTATTCTAATGCCGTGTATAAAATCTTAAACTATAAAGTCTAGACCACATGAATGATTCTTGATGTTACTTATACTGTTATACAGGGGGATCCGTAGTCCATACACCATTTTGCATATGTAACTTATTATGTTAGCATTCAGTTGTGTTGGATACTTAAACTCATACTTTTACTTTTTGATTTTAGTGAGTCCTGAGTGTTATTGAACATGTGTATTAGAGGTCCTTTTGTCAGAAGCGGAGTCAAATCATATGAAAGGAATAGATGACCGGTTAGTATTATGAGCCAAATAATAGTTATTTTGATGTAGGTAGTTCTTTTCTTTTTCTTTTGCTCAGTCAGAATCAGTTACACTATTTGGTGAAAGAAAGCTTTTGTTTGATTTTTGTGGAAGATAAAGCCATTCAAGTTTTATTTGTGAAGTTCTACGGAGAGAGAGTCCAAGGCTGATAAGAAAAAGTCCAAGTAGCTTGTTGGTGAAGTACTGTATTTGTTTAAGTACTCAGCAATACAAAGTAGCTTTTATACGCTGGTTTCCCTTGTTTTCTTATATGAAATGAAGACTAAACTTGGCACATAAATGATAAGTTATGATTTTTAACTATTTATTTCTTTTCCTTCAGATCTTGCAGTTGTTCAGTCAATCTGCTCAAATCATTTCTGTCTTAAAGGTTGATTTGGCTGAGGCAAAGAAACGTCTAAGTGCCCGTAATAAGCAATTGCATCAGTTGTGGTATCGGTCTGTTACATTGCGGCACATTATTTCCCTGTTAGATCAAATTGAAGGCATAGCCAAGGTTTGTCTATTTTTGCCCAGCATTTAGACCATAAATATTGGTTTGAAATTCAAAGGGTTGCATATACCTTTCTTTTTCAAAGGCCGTGTCATGTGCCCTATTCTTGTTCTGTGTTGCGTTAGCTTTGTGTGTGCATGGAAGAATGCATGACCACTCATCACTTAACTATTGTGAAAAAAAGTCACTTTGAAGATCTAGCATCTTGTTTTCTCAAACTGTGGTTCAGGTTCCAGCTCGAATTAAGAAGCTCATTTCTGAAAAGCAGTTTTATGCTGCTGTTCAGTCGCTTGCTCAATCAGCCTTGATGCTTGAGCGTGAGGGACTTCAATCGGTAGGTTTAACTTTTCATGGCATTTCTCTCTTAGAATATCACAAATGACTTCGTATATTTTGATTTGTTTTTAGTGATACTTATTTTACCTTCCACGCCCATATTTGATGGCTATAATTCAAAAATGTTACAACTTGCATTAATTTCACAAGTTGTATTGACGACTTAGGTCTTGGCACATTTGTTTTGTATCCAGTGTTAAAGCACATCACCATCTTTATCATCTAACTAGTTTGTGCCCTGTGCATTGCATGAAATATGAATTTTTGTCACACAGTTAATATCATTAATATCACTGAAGTACAATAAAAGCAATTTATGTGATGGGAGTGAAATGATTAAGATTTTGTATGGTTTGAAATACACGTAATATATCTGGTTTGAAATAAAAATTTGATTATTTTTTATACAAAAAAAAAATATTGCACATCATACAATTTGTATATTACCGATTTTTTTGTTAGATTGAAAGAATTAAAAATAATAATAGTACCATATTATTTTACAAAATATAACTAAACCATATTCATACACATAAAAATAATATAACATACGGAAAAATGAAGAAATACAAACTAATTTACTCTCTCTTTCTCTCTTTATCGATATGAGAACTCACACTTTTGACCTCATCCCTAATCAGCATCATCCAATATTCTTTAGACCGACACACATGTGAGTGCATTCTCTTCATACATCTTACAACACATCAAATGTAAAACCTATATCTGTAGATCTCAATTATATCACTAATATCGCTGAAGTATAAGAAGCAGTTTATTTGATAGGAGTGGAATTAAGCTTTTGTATAGTTTGAAATACACAATATATCTGGTTTGAAATAAAAATTTGATTTGTTTGTTTATACAATAAAAAATATTACACCTCATACAAATTGTATATTGACGATTATCTTTATTAGATTGAAAGAATTAAAAATAATAATTGAAAGTATAATTAAGTTGCAAATTCTCACATAAAAATAGAACACATGAAAAAATAGAGAAATACGAACTAATTTAGTATCTTTTTCTGTCTTCATATGAGAACTCATACTTTTGACCTCGTCCCTAATAAACATCATCCGATCTTCTTTAGACCAGCACACACGTGAGTGCATTTTCTTCATACATTTTACAACACATCAAATATAAAACCTATATTATACCTATCAATTAGGGTTTACACAATCACTTAACTTATAGTAGTAACTAAACTTATTGTATTAGAATTTCTTAGTTTCTTATTCATGAATTTTCATATCTTAACCAAATTCAAATTTTGGATATGTGTTGATTTGTAATTAAGAACAAACTTGTGTCAAAATTATAATTCTGATGATGTGATGCTCAAATATATATTATAAACCCCATTTTTATCTAACTTTTATAGAATGTATAGATTTTAAAATTTTCAACCCTTCTAGTAGAGGATGTCTTGCTGATTATGTCATAACCTATTTTTGAATAGTTTTACCAACTTTAAGCCTTAGGACATAGGACTGGAAGAGTTGTGTTTGGAATCAATGTTTATATCTTTGGATGATCTGGCCTTAACATACTTCTTTGCCTCATAAGGCTGTGTTTGGGAGCCTGGTTGTCAAAACAGAGTTTCGATAAACAGCATTTTGTGTTTGGAAACACAAATTGAACTAGAATATTTAGAAGTATAGACAGTGATTGGTGTTTTTGGATATAAAATTTCCAATGGAGTAAGATTCACAAAAGATTATTGTCGAATTTAAATATATAAACATGTAGTGACAACATGTGATGGTTGAAACTTGAGTTAAATGCATTATAGCCCACTAATTAGTTGGAAAAAGTTATAGGGGTAATTACAGTTTCCTACCCTATGGTAGACCTTCTTTTCAGTTTCATACCTTATGCTTT
>JAYMTH010001870.1:0-13746 GCA_036897465.1 Pelargonium australe | reverse complement strand
TTCTTGTGGCATGATCATTGGCCTGTGGATGATTATGCAAGGGTTTTCGAGTGCTTAGTTTTGGTGGAGGAGATATCGAAAGAAGCAGATAAGGTTGTGGCCAAGATTAGAGAAGTAGGAAGAGAAATGAGGACCAAAACTACGTCCACAACTGATTCAGAGAGGTCTTCATTACATCCGGTTCCTTATGTAGCAGTCCACATGAGAATAGAGAAAGACTGGATGATCCACTGCAAGAAATTGGAACAAAGATCTAACATTAGCCAAATTTGCAGTAGCAAGGAAGAGATTATGGAGAGAGTGGGAAATATCGGAGGACTCGAGCATCCAACTGTTGTTTATCTTGCAGTGGCTGATAGTCTTCTCGAAGACTCTTCGATACTGAGTGGTTGGAAGGAAGGGTTGCTTCCTTTCGAGAAGAAGAAGTTGGGTGTTGACGGGATTTATGATCAGTATCCGTATCTTATCAAGTCTGCAATCGACTATGAAGTGTGCTTACGAGCTGATGTTTTTGTGGGCAACAGCTTTTCGACATTTTCAAGCCTCATAGCTCTCGAAAGAACACAGAAGATGATCAGAATGGGTGTGAAAAGCTTGTGCAGCATGGATGTAAGGTGGCCTTCTTATGCATATAACATATTAGGAGAGTCGGATGGCCCTCGTAGATGGATAACAAACATGTCTGATTCGAGTCTCCGAGCAATTAGTTATGGCTCTATCGATGTTTCTTGTTGAAGGTACCGAGGCATTGGCTGTGAAGAGAATCAATGTGGAAAAAATGTCTGAGATAGCAGTTTGATTTCAAGTAGGCACAGTTTTATTGTTGATTTTTACATATTGGTTTATTCTTTTTCCTGCCCTTAATATGATCTACACTGCTTTGTATATGGTTTCTCTAGCACATTTGTCATTGAAGAAATAGAGAACCCTGAGGTTTGTACTTCCATTCCTCATCATATTTCTTGGCTGTGGAAGATCATTTACACATTCAAATACTTGGGTTGTTGAAAAATATGTATATCAGTTGAGAATCTTTTGATTGTTGGAGATTGCAGAAGGAACACAAGGTACTGTTCATGTTGGAACAGAAAAACAAGTGGAATATCTTTGGGGGTGTACTTTTTGGGTATAGTTTTGATTGATGGGATTGTAGAACCACCAATTAGCTGAAATGGGGTTTTTTTTTTTTTTTTTTTTAAACAGAAATGGGTTGCTGTTGTTTCTATTCTGTAGTGTGAATTGCATATTATTTCCTTGTTTGATGGATTATGCATACAAGATATCGAAAATACCCGTTTTTTATTATTTTTTTAATAAAAGTACCGTTCGCTGATAGAAAAAAAGGAACATATCGAAAGATAATGATTCAGTGTTCCACTGTGTGATCTTTAAACCCTCTTGCATGTTGTGGTTGGCCAATGATTCAACATGGCCCACATACATAGACCATTTGGTGCACTTCTTTGACTTGTGGGTGGATTCATATACATATATATATCCACAAAGTAGAGTGATTAAATTGGGTACAAGTAGAGCCATCAACCTCAACTCTTTTGGGGGCTGGGTTTGCTAATGGAGGGACCCAGAGCCGTCTTTGTTGATGATGGTAATGAGATCAACTCTATCATTTCTGGTTGGCAAAGCTTTTAATTAGGAGTAGCTACCAATTTAAGAGCATGTTTTGAAAGTTGGCTCAAAGATCATTGATTCACATTTATTACAGCATTTGCTTTGTTTACTGGTGTTAATGGGTTTGGTTTATCACATTTATTTCTAACACATACTTTCATGTGTGACTGTCATAATTTATCATCACCATCATTTTGAGCTTTCTTTGCTTTGCTTGCATTTCAGATCAACAAACCAACTGTACCATTTCAATATGACAAAATGAAGTGCAAATCACAAGGGTGTGTATGTGACCTAAGGAATAGGGGAGGACCACTCTTAGTCCTTAGTGTGTGTTTGGTTCATCTACTTTTTCTCGTGTAAGAGTTAACCTCTACAGACATTTGACCCTAAATATGTTTGGCAATTGATTTATTGTAGCATCGACTTCCAAACTTTCACTCCCACAGGCGCTCCAGTGGAGAAAACATACCCCAATTTATCATTGAACCACATACATGCATGGAGAGAGCGAAGGACAAAGAGGCTCAACCACTGACACAGAGGGTTGACCACCATGGAGAAAAAGATGAACAAAGAAGTTCGACCACCATAGAGAAAAAAAGATGGATAGAGAAGGTCGACCTCAAACAGAGAGGGTCGACTGTGGAGAAAGAAAATGTGATCGATAGATAGAAAAATAGTCGACCACATAAAAAAAGTGTCAACCATCATGAAGAAAAAGATGTACGAAAAAGAGACGACCACATAGATAGATGACCTAATGTTTGCCAATATTCACATATGAGGGTCAACCGCAAACAAAAAAAAAGTAGACCACATAGTTATATATAATACTTTATAAAAAATAAAAAAATAATAAAAATTGTTCATCAAAATGCTTTCGTCATTTCAAAAACAACTCATTATCAACAAATTTACCAAATAATCTCGTAATCAAAAATTCATTTTCAACCTCCTTCTAAACATTGTTTTACTAGACTATTCTCCACAAATATTCTAACTCCTTTCAGCTATCTTTTTTTTTTTTCCTTCCAGCTATCTCTATAAACATTTTTCCTCGCATTTCAAGATAAGCTCTTAGCCTTAGCACCAACTCACTATTGGTACCTACATGACTTGAAAACATCATTTTTGGTGTCTGAAGCTTGTACATTTGCATTAAGCACAAAAAAAAAAAAAACCTTAATTGGAAATGCAAATAGACAACAACAGCAAAGTAAAAAGATATGTTTCATTTACTACTCTTTTTTTGTAAGCAAAACATAAATGTTTGTCTTTCTCTATTTCTTCTACCATAGAAAGCAATCACAACACATAGGTGCTTTCCTACAATTCCGCCTCATCCGAGAAAATTCAGATCTCGAATTTTCCAGCATAGGATGACAAAGCATAACAACAAATGGAAAAGATCCAATTTCAGCACACCCAACTCCAAAGTGTGAGTGAAAAATGAATTGAAGAGTGAAAGACTCTTCACCTCCATTCCTTGAATTTCTTGTGACCGAAACAATTTATTTATAAATTTCAGAATAGACCTATAATGCCTTGCTTCATTGGAGGTAATCTTCGTAGTAGTCATCGCTTATAACAGAGACAAACCTCTCCAGCCAAGGAAGTTGATGAAGATCCTTCATGGCATCGACGTAGGAATCTGTACAACGAGGTGGCGACTGATATGGTTGATGATCACTCAGACTAAAACCCCCAGCAAGGAACCTTTGGATCAGTGCTAGCTGTGATCTCTCTTGGTCCGAGTATGCATCCATGATCATGGGTAGAGAATTAAAAGTTTCCCAAGCCCATTGTTCAGATTCTTGCATAGACTGAGTGGCCAATTCATCAGAGTTGTCTTCGTCCCAAAATGCACACTGACAAGTTTGTTGGCTATCTCTGTACTCAGCGCCACAAGAATAACAGAATTCATGTCCACACCTGAAAATTTAGGGATGTAAGTAGAGTTCGTCTTTAGAACTTCATGAATGCTATCAAGGTGGAAAACCCACTAATGAAATATCAAATTTCTGCACAGCATAGAACTTATTCACACATTGGACGCACAAATACATAGAAGCATACCGAACAGTATTTATACAACCTAAGTTGATTCTATGTTAGAGCTTTCTATTTTACCTTTCTTGATGATGGCTTGGGGAAGGCCTACCGTATTTCAAGAAAGAAAAAAATACTAACTTAAACCACAAACTTAGTGCAGCTTTCAAATACTTGATTGCTTGTAATGATCATCCTTCCAAAAGATTCTTATAAATCATTGGTATTTTGAATATTTACTTCCTTACAGTTACAAGTCAATACGTGGTTCTCATAACTACAAAAAGAAACATTATTCTATAGTTAATAAGCTTCAGGTTAGACCTCAGTGCAAAGAAGCTTATTATAGTGGTTTGCTATCTCCCAACTCATTACTTTGAAATGATAAATCGCTGCTACAAGCAGATTCCTTTCCAACTCTTGTACACGTCTGTTCAATATCTCTGTACATAGGTATGTGAGGAGGAAATAAAAAGAACCATACCCATTAATAACTGGTAGAGACATCCCACTGTCTAAACTAAATCGCTCCACTTTTGCTGTTGTATCTTCATTTTTGTACTTGTTAACAACAGAATCCTGAAGGTTCAACTTCCCTTTCAAAGGATGTGTAAGCTAAAAGTATTACTATTAATGGTATACTGATATTCCAAGTTGTTAAAATAACATAAATGAATCCAGAAATCAAGCCTTGAGATAAAAACAACCTAGAAATAACATGACCGAGGCAAAAGTGCCTATGTAGTATGTAATAGAAAAACCATAATAAAGGCCATAGTGATAATTAGATCAGCTTGGATGGAAAGTTCAGTTTTCAGCAACTTATAGATAGTGACATGACAAAAGAAAGAGAGCAAAACGAAGATCACTAGGCTCAGACTGAACTGGTAAATATACTTCCAGATTTTGTAACATTGATAGGCAATCTATCCCTCTAGTATCTTCCAAAGACATTTACAATGAAACAATGACATCATAGAACTCAAAGATTGTTAGGACCTCAAATGCAGTTTTAATATTTACAAATTTGGGTCAATTAGATTTTAGGACCAGACAATGTTAGAGGCTAAATATAGTTCAAAATAAATTATAAGTTTGATAAGCTGGTCAAAGAAAGATGATTCTTTTTATTTTATTTTTGAAGTGAATAAAATTGTTGGGATAAACAATGAATGTACTTGAATGTCTATTAACTACTTTAGAAAACAAGATCCAGTTAACTACAAAAATTGTGTTTACAGCAATCTTAGATGACATAAAACACCCTATAGACATCAAAAGTTGAATCAGTGTAGTAAAGAATTTGGGAGAATGGGTTGGTGTGACAGAGCAAAACCAATGAAAGAAAATACAAATTAGTTATAATTTCACAGAAAAAGAAAAGGTCATTTATTAAGTGGATCTACGCTCCCATTCAATCAAACACCTTTTTTTCCAATGACATCAGTTATTTTAAAGATAGAGAAGTATCTTACCAGCAAGTCATATGGTAGCAACCTTGTGCTAGCTCAATCATCCTTCGACACTGCTGACAACGCCTCCACCTTTTATTTTGAGCCAATTGGTGCAAGGTAATGTCTGATGCATCTCGTTCCTCTAACGGGAGGTTTTGGAACTCTTCACAGCTAACTGATGCATGCCATGGAACCCCACATTCCACACAGATAAACCTCTGACAAACAGGGCACTCCACACAGCTATTATCAGACTGGCTTGAAGAACTTGCCCTAGCTGACAAACATTCACGAGGATCAAGCAGAGCTGAACAATTTGGAAAGGGGCAGTACATTCTATCCGAGTTCAGCACATTTGCTTCTGCAAGGGCTTTCTCAAAAGATTCAAAGGAAGAGAGAGGAAGAAAAGATCTGCATTCGGCGGTGGAGATGTAATATTTGCACCTAACTTGAGGGCATCTAATAGGAACTTGAGATGACTGTACTTTTCCATCAACATAGGTTTTCATACAGTGTGAACAGAACTTGTGAGAACATTTCATTGTTATCATCATGGGCGATTGCTTGTCTTCACAACAGATAGAACAGTTTTCAAGTGACATATCACCCTTAATGGGAAAAGAGACAATGCCAATAGCCACTTGGGCTAATCGTAATGGTTTCTCGAGAGCCATACTCGTTACTAGCTTCAGCACAAAAGCTTCTAGATTACTGGCATGTTCAAGGATTCTTTGCCTCAGTGCACTCAACAATGGTGTATCAACTCTCTCCTCTTTTGTTATCTGTCAAGAACTCTCATCATTAATTTATGTAACATAAAATAATCGCGCATCATTAAGATAAACAGATGTTTGTTCAAAAATAAAAATAAAGATAAACAGATGTTATTGAGACCAAACAAATTTGCCAACCATGAATTCACATGGAAGATGGTTTGAAATTATTCCAACATACACAACTGCTTATAAATTTCTTCTTCTCTCTGCTTTGTAGGAAGGGGAAAAAGGCAAGAAAGATTGCATTAATAAATGTCAAAAGAATTTCCAAACCAGAATAATATTTCTGGCTCAAGAACTAAAGACAAGGCTAAAAGCATGCTAAAAGAGTGTTGCCTATGCATCTCAAAATACTTTAGCATTTGATTGTGACAGGGAAAGAATCAAAGAAAAAAAAAATGCACAATGGTTGTTCAAAGTGAACTATTTACATCATCACAATATATCACTATAGATTTTTGCATTTTATAACCTTGCAATGCAATAAACTATTAATTAGTTCTTCTAGTAATATATACAGATATTATATCAATGCAACTAAATGGTTACTCACCTGATCATATAATAGCTCGGAGTCTGTAAAAGCATATACCCGACGGGTTTTATTCTGCACAGCCTCCACCAGACCATCCATTAGAGCTAAATAATCAGCCACAGACTCCTCCACATAGAAATCAAGCTTCTTCTGCACTTGAATAACAGGAATACTAGCTGATCTTTCCATGAGCACCCCAATTCCAGAAAGCCCGGAACTAGAATCCCCAGCCCCAGCTATTGACAAACCCTTGAAGAACATCTTCACTGAAAATTCATCAAGCTCCTCTTTTGACTCTTCCTTCACCAATTCCTCAGTTTCCTTCCATACATCATCATCTCCACAGCAGCTTCTAAATTCTTCTTCAGACCCATAGCATAATTCTGATTCATCCTCCATTTCTAAAACAGTTTGTCCACCACCCCACTAACTACTGAAATTCATATCAGAATCTGAGCAAATCCCACCGACGAATTGATCTGAAATTCCATATTTCAGCATGTAAAGATCTTCAGAAACACTTGCACATCAGAGATTGGTCTCCAGCCCAGATTCACAAATCAAAATTCACGAAAACCCATAGAGGAATCAAAGCAAAGTTCCACGCTTTAACACCAATTCTCCCTGAAACGATGGTCACAAGCAATGATCTTTCAGCAACAGACTCTAAATCAAAATCGAAGACAAACACGGAAACAGGAAAAAACTAAAAATCAAAACAACCCAACTGACCCAGTAATCAAATCGTTCAATGAATCAACTCTAATACCCAGATTTCACAAACACACAAACGACACACCCAGAAGAAAAAGAAGAAGAAAGAAGATAAATTTATAGTCTACAAATTTAGCAAGAGAAAGAGAAAGAGAATGTTAAGGTCCGTACCATTATCCGGATTAAATCGTGATCTGGAACTGGAAACGGAATTTGTCTGTGAAAGAGAAGGGTATAAAAACCCTAATCTGACAACTGACCCTTTGTTTTGTGCTCGCAGACACAGACTCGGTCACTGCACAGAGCATACAAAAAAAGAAAGAGAAAATGGTCTCTTTGGATTAGATTAGGATTTGCGGAAAATAAGAAAGAGAATCAGCAATTTACTGTTTGTTTCAGGCGTAAGAGAAAAGGAACCACCATTTGCTTCGCTGGCTTTCTTAATTTAATAACTGCCACTACTCTATCATATGGAGTATTATTTTTCCTCAATTTCAATCCATAAAAATTTACATGTTTTTATTTATTTATCAGCAACAGAATATCATACTCGAACTAACAACGTTTTTCACTCTCCAAATGAAACGTCACTTTAAACTCCGCCCTACAAATCTCACCTCATACCATCGATAATGAGGCTCGAAGTTGAGACTTTAGAAGGAATCTAAAGTGTTTTAAGTACTTTACTCAACATGTCTTGATTACATGTTTATATAAACTATCATTGGATTTTTTTTTCTTGGGAGAAACGGATACCTTCATATACTTTCTGTTGAATATCACTATCAGTTTGAGTTGTTGCGGTATTTTATATATTTGTTTTGTTCGAGATTTCATTTCTTATCATTTACGTAGGTCTTGCTTGGTGGATTCATTTCATGCCAGATTCACTAATTGATGCTCCATTGCCAACCAATAACGGCTTCCAACTTCTCATGAGAATATAATCTTGAAAAATAAGGTTTCTCTCGAATGGATCTCCTCAACTGTCATAATTAGATCTCTTTTATACAACTCAGTACTCAATCATTTTAACACTACAAAGTAAACGTGACTTGTTATTTTTTTGTCTTCTTATTTATAGTAGAAATTTTGTATACATAATTATAATTCAATCGACATTCCGCCTTTATCGCTTTGTAGCATGCTTCCGCATATTTCTAATGAGCTCAACTATTTGATCGTCTAGTCGGTGTTGATCATATGAATTGTCTTTGGTGCTAATTAAGTGATATTGAAGAGATTTTTACCCCCAAATTAAACTTATAACATGATCAATTTTTTGGATAGCCTAGACATGTTGATGCCTCCTCTTAACAACAATATTAAGATAATAGTAACAACAAGAAGATTGGTAAATTGAATACTTTAATAAAAACTAGGAATAGGTGGTTCAAACTTCAAAACTGTAATTAGATAATTAAAAAAAGGGTTGGGGTTGGGGTCTATGACTTTATATCATATTGTGTACTTTAAGAAATAATTAAAGACAGCAAAGAAATGAAGATTCTTAATATTAGGAAGAAAAAGCTTGTTTTAAGAAACCAATGTGTGTGGAAACACATGAAAGTGGGTATTGGTTTTGACCTTTCTCAGCCAAACAGAAGAGACAGACAATGTGCAGTGCAACACAATAATCATTACCCACCAATACCATGCATTATATTGTATTGTATTCCTATATTTAATCTATTCACAAACCGAGTGAAATAAAATAATACAATCCGAAGAAAAAAGAGTTGAACAAAATTTGAACCAGATTTTTGTTAACTTGCAAAAGCATGAAATACTCAAAACGTGCAACTCTTTTTCTACACTCTATAATCAAAGATCTCTACAAATAAGAGCTACAGTCAGATAAAAAAACATAGCAGTAATGAAACTTGCATCCACTTTCAAAATGACCTCCTTACAATCCAAATACTCGGCGACGGCAAGACAAAGACCCAATGTCAAACCCCGAAGCTCCGCTAGGCTAGCATAAACTATTATCAACTGTCTTATAAATTAATACTATTCATGAACCCTAATCCAATCTCTTTCACACTCCACCACCTATTTTGTTTTATAAGTTTAGCTTAGTGGAGCTTTTACATGCATTTCTGCAACTTGAGTTCTTTTATATTTGCACATGCATTTTTCTTAAGTCACCACACTCTCTTTATAGTAAGTTTCCAGAAAAAAACTAGTTAGTTATGTTCAAGTTAAAGTCTACAAGGAGTAACAAATCTTAATTGTGACTAAACCTCGAATTGAATTAAACCGGTGGTCTAAAAAAAGAAGTGAATTAGCAGTGAAGGTGAATTTCATTTGTGATATGATATAGGGTAAGTATTAAGTATTTATTTGATTATTAATATATTAATTGCCCCAAAACTTAATAAATAGAAAATGATTTATTAAATGACATTGAAATTCAAATTTAAATATCCAAAAAAGGTGGGTAAGGTTGGTAATGTTGTTGAGACATATATGCAACTACTCTACCTATTTTCACAAATTCACACTTCTCTCTTATCACTTGTCATTGTCTCCAAACCAACCTACTTGAACAAGGAAATGCTAGAGTTAGTTGGGCCCATTTCATTAATGGGCTAAGTAGGCCCAAAAAGTGTAAATTTGTTGGAGGCCCATAGTTTCAACACATAAAATTATAAACCCTCTTATTGAAATTGTAGAGCAAGAAAATAAAACAAATAAAAAACAAAAACAAAGTACATCACAAGTATTCTAGTGGAAACAAAAAAATCACAATGAACAAACATGAAGAAAAATAAAAGGCCCATCCAAAGCCCACAAAAACCACAAATTACAAGCTTCAAATGCAAATATGAATCAAGCCCATTTGGCCATGAGAGACATGCCACCAGCTCCCAAAAGCACAGCAGCATAGGACTTGATTTGTAGCTTGATGCTTGACTGCAGCTTTGGTCCCATGAAATCTGCAGACAAAAGATCCACCAATGCCATGTATATCAGCAGACCAGCGGAGGCTCCGTTTAGGAGACCGACCGTCACGAGGGCGGTCGGGCTGTTCTCTTGGTAGCCGCTGGACACGGCTATTCCAATGGCAATCCCGAGCGGGGTTGTCACCGAGAAGAAGAACACCATCACCGCCTTCTTCAGCCACTTGTACTCCGCCTGAAGTATGCAGCCCCCGAGCCCCATTCCCTCGAACATTTGGTGGAAGCAAAGGGCCGCCACAAGTCCTTTGATTGTGCACTTGTTGCTCGACGCTCCCATTGCTAGCCCTATCACAACCGAGTGCACCACGATTCCCAATTCCAACACCTGCATACAGTAGCGGAGTCAGGATGTCGAATAAGAGTAGACGGTCAAACATAAAACTAAGATTTCAAAAAAGAGACACATAAGTAGCTTTGGGATAGAATAGGCAAGTGCCTACTATGCTGCACCTATACACAATAGCGAAACCAAAATTTTTGAAAGAGAGACGCATAAACGAGTTTTATGATGACATAAATTATCCAACACGTACATACAACTCGGTATGCTGAATACGGGTGGATAGACAGACATATGACTAAGATTAAAAGAGAGAAATATATGAAGTTTTGGGATGGTGTAGGCAACTGCATACTAGAGCCTACCCTGGCTCCGCCGATATAGTATAATTATTTTTTAATTATAATTAAGATCTCCATTGATTAACGTTATGATTACGAAATCTTACCATCGCAACCACGCGATATCGGAGCAACTGCGTCCCTCCGGCGCCGCTCGGGCCCTTCATCATGGGATGAGCGTGGCTGTGGAAGTGTCCCGCCGGAGCCATCTCCTGGTCCGGGGTGGCGGCGGCGGAATTTCTCTCCGGGAGGACTCCGTTACTGCCTTTCCGGCTGTAAATGCTAGTGGCCATGGAGTCCACCATAAGCGTCACGATCGCGGACAACATGGCGACGAAGCCGGAGAACGGAAACTTGTGCCACGGGTTCTCCTTCAGGCAGTCGGACCACAACATGTCGAAAGAATCCGGCAGGACGTGCATGAATCCGGTGGCGAGGATGATCCCGGCGGCGAAGCACTTGACGATGACGAAGAGGTCGCGGTCGGGGTGGAGCGCCGGGACGGAGCGGGTCACCAGCGGGAGACAGACTCCGATCATGCTGGTCACTAAGATTGAGGCAATGGCGATGATCTTTAGCGGTAGAGCTCCGGCCTTGTCGTTGCACGGCGTGATCTCCGTGCCGCACTCCGGCGAAGACATGGCACCGGAGCTGAACAAGGAGATTAAAATGATGATCTTGACCGGTACCGAGAAAAAGATGGCCATTTTTGCTGCTGCTGAGACTAAGTTTCTTCAAGAAAATGTGCAAGAATTGTATTTTCTTTATTGGGTTATGAGGGTTTTGGTGTTGTTTATATAGAGGTTTTTGTGAATCAATCATGAGCTGTGTTACAGAAATCTATATTGTTTTATTATTATTAATGTTTATTTAAAGTCAAATTCATGCCAATTAATCAATTAACACATTTTTCATTTCATAATTTGATTTTCTTGAATCATTTGATATGATCACATTTTCAACAAATTAATGCTTCAAGAAATAAAATAAAATTAAAAAAAAAGAAAGAAAAAAAACTGAAAATTAAACATCATTAAACGTAAATGTAAAAGTCTAACAAATTGAGAATTAAGTTGACAACTAAGCAATCAATTATTTGATACAATTGGAAATTGGAGTTGACTTGTTACTGAGAAACTCATAATTTGTGACCAATTAAGAGAAAATTTGCATCTAATTAGCTATTTACATGTTTATGTGGTAGAATTAGATAAGAACCGGTTATTATACTATTATTATAAGATTTATTAAAGTGGAATAAAAAAAAAGGTAAATATAAAATATAATAAAGAACAGCAAGTGACGATTTTATAATTAGCATTTATATGTAATAAGATAAATAGTATTTCGAAAGAAAAAGAAGAAGAAGATAAATAGAGATTAGAAATGGCACGTGGAAGGAAGAGGTTGGAGAAGGTCATAATTAGGCTAATTAATAAAATTGAGTGTGACATTCTCGTGGTCCCACGTGGTTTGCTTCAGCTTAATTCGTGTTTTGCCAAATTACATGCACAATAAGTCCATATTAATTTACCAATTAAATCAATTATATTTGTGTTATGACTCTTGATTAAGTTATGTAGTCCTCTAAAAAAAATTCAAATTTGCATGAACTTTTGGTTCCATTAAGTGCTGAAGCTAATTTTATTATAATAAAAGGTTTAAGTCGAGATGATATTTTTTCCTATGTACCAATGAATTTAATTTAATAAATATATTATGTAGCTAATAATAGTTACAAACTTATACATAAGATGAATAAAATTAACGTTATAAAGTACATTTATCCATTTGATATATTGTTACACATGATGTGCATGGTCTTGAGCTCATGGTACTGCAAAACAAGATCTCTCAAGTGGATGATCCATCCGACGCCAATTCAATGGATACCAAATGCTTGCTAATTACCTATGTGATGTCGTCTCGTTATATTTAGACATGGAATGACAACATGATTTATACCGATATGCCCCTTTCTAGGTGGTATTTTTGAGGGCACAACTAATGAGCAGAGTTTTGAACATTATAAAAGGTTGGCCGCTCATCTTCAGAATTCACAGAAAGTCTATATATATCGACCATCTTGAGGCCCCTAGCTAACTCGCAGACACTTCTTTTTGTGTCCTTTAAACATGGAACTTATTTACGACTGCTTATCTTGCTCGAAAGCCACACCTTATGCTCGCACTCGTACCATGGCCAACCCTAAAATATATGTTTTTACTTGACTTTTCTTGTTGTGTGTTGGCTCTTTTCTCTCGAGTGTGAAGAATAATTATTTTGATTGTGTTGGTTTATTGGAAGAGTATTTGGTTCTTGTTGAGTACTTCAATATTTTATTAAGTCTAAGTGTTGTTAATTTTATGTTATTTTAATTTTCGCGTAATGTGTATGACTTTTTATCGTCTGATCAGGCGACCTATCCGTTTGTGTCTCAGTCGCATGGGCTTCTTATCACTTTTACGTTGTACTTGGCATCTTTGTCAGATGTGCTAACGCTTGTTAGAAGTTTAAGAGATGGTTTGGCACTGTAAAAAATGGAAGATATATGTTCATCTTACATCATGCATTAAAACTCAATCACTCAATGATATTCATAACTCTACTATTGGTGGACATATTGGGATCATAAGCACATAACAGAGACTACCAAACAATTTTTACTGGCAGGGGATGTTAGAGAATGTGGAAAGACATATTAACACATGTACTATTTGATAGCAAGAACATATATGATAATATGTAGCGGATTCAATATTAAACGTATATTAGGATCCCGCTAGATATTCATTGATTCAAAAGTTAATTTGTACACAATTATCGATGTATTTTGATATATGACTTAAAAAGTTAAATATAATTAATAAACAATATTAGAATTTTATATAACTATTAGTATATTCACAAATCACAACCATTTATAAGTGAAAAACAACATATAAATAACATGTACCAAAAGGTACAAGAAAGTAACATATAAATGTAAGGCTATGATT
>JAYMTH010001869.1:0-13750 GCA_036897465.1 Pelargonium australe | reverse complement strand
CGCCTAACGTCAGAGACAGCCGAACACCAATCCGGCAGCTACCGTCCCTCCGGAACCCTCCCGTCCCACCCAAATCGGCCTACCCCGAACGGATGGCTCCCGACACCACAACCCAGCGAACACCAAAGAAATCCCCAACTCACCTCAGTACTCTTCTCCGACGGAAGCCGTGACACCTGCTACACAAAGCCCTCCGACGAAGCCGTGAAGACTGCTACTCCAAACACCTAGAAGAAACCGCCGCCAAAAACCCTAATACAGGGAAACTCACAAGAGGAGCCAGCCGCCTTAATATAAAACTCATTTGGTAACGTTTGTTTATATATTTTAATTTGTTATTTGTTTCTTTTTTCTTACTATAGTTTATAAGAATATCATTACTTATGCGTCGTGGCTCATTAGATAATGTCTGACTGAATTTGTGAGAATAATTATCGAATCCGATCTTCATTAAACATACTCTCGAGAGTGGGTAGGTTTGATTGTGATAGAAATAGGTCGGACAAAAAAAATAAACACATTCTTTTCCTACTTCTTTTTGCCGATCATAATCCGCCCAACTATTTAGCATATGAATTAAACTTTTACAAAAAATACACAATAATAATAAAAAAAAGTGTAAATATTCTTTCCGGCTCATTTAAACTTGTGATCTGCACTACCATATTTACATATATATGAGTTTCCACCAAATCATCAAATTTCATTTTATCAGTCACAAAACGCCCTATCATTCAACTTACTTAATTTTTTACAAAAATTAACTCGATAAAAAACGTGTGAAATGTTTTTTTCCAACTAATTTAAACTTGTGACATGCGTTGCTATGTTTACATATGTATAAGTTTCCATCAAATCCGTAACTATATAAACATAACAATAGACCAAACTAACATTGTTGGTTAGGTTGAATTTTGGGCAATGATCTTATTAAAGCAATTGTGAAAAGAATATTTTGATATCATGTAATAAAACCTATAAAAAAAAAAAGTAATTTGAAAACAATAATAGGAGGGTCTGTTTGGCGAGTGAAATTGAAAACAGAGACGTAGGAGAAGACAAGAAGCAACGACCAGGATGGCGCGACAGCTGTGTGCGAGACCAAAATCAAGCGATCAAAATAGAAAAGGAACAGTTTTGTCACACAATATTCAATTCCTTTTTGGATTTAATCTCTGCACACACCGAATATTCTTTGTTTTCTCTCTATTTTCGCTCTCCTTCTTCCTTCTCCTCCTAACTATAAGATAAGAGGAAGAAGAAGAAGAAGAAGTGCCCCAGAAGGAAACCCAGGGAACCTCCGTTTCCCAATTCTCTCCGTTTCTCTCTATTGATTTTTTTTTTTCTCGAGAAAATATAAAGGAAAAATCATAGAGAGAGACATTGAGAGAGAAACAGCAATGGGGAAGGGAGAGATGGTTTCTGAGACGGCGAGACTCAATGCGGGATCCAAGTTTCCGTTGAGCTATTGGGAGGTGGCGATGGCTTCTACGGTGGTTTTCGGATTCGGGTTTGGCCTTCTCTGTGTCTATCTCACCATGCCCGCCTCTGATTACAGCTTCCTCAAGCTGCCCCGGACCCTTGAAGATCTTCAGATTCTCAGGTTTCCGTTGTTTTTATTTCTGAAATTATAATTTAATTTCAATTCTTTGTTTCTCTGGAAACTAATTTTGTATTGGTGATTGGTGTTCTCTGTTTCTCACGATTCAAATTCGATATCTGTTTGGTACATGAATGTATCATTGGTAAAGTTTTTGTTCTTTCTTTTTCGAGACAATGGCTAATTTTAATTTGAAAAGGGAAAAAAGTTTCGATCTTGGGTTGACGTTGACCCAATTTTTTAATGTTTAATTTTCAGACTTTTACTTATCATTGAACCAATTTTCGCTTACATTCTTATCTGGGATTTGTGAAGAAATTTATGTGAATTAAGGACTTTAATTTTAGATCTTAAAGCATTTGTAAGATCTGGCTAAAGGTGTCTTAACATTCTATTATAGGCTTCTAGGAATTTTGGAGGTTTGTGTTCATGGGCTACCTGACAAAACATTATGTTTGCGTATTGCGAAAGCTATTTGAATTAATTTGAGAGAGTTAGTTGATGTGCATGTGAAAAAGGTGTGGATGGAAGGTTGAAATTATAGTTGGGAAGCAGAGAAATTATTATGGTTGGAAAGCTGAAAAAACAACTTTCATGGGCTGATGCTTGTTAGCTAGGAAAAACTTTCTTCCTTATTAGCGTGCATGTGAAATGTTGCAACTTGAAACTACATAAGGGCCAATGTGAATGGATGGTTCCTGATGAAAAGAAGAAAAAGAGAGGGTTAGGTGAAGAAATTTGAGCTAGCTGAAAGTATCAGAAGGTGGGGATGAAAGGTTGGAATTTTCATTCATGCATGTCCTTACTAAGGCATTTGCACTTGGAACGTGAGTTCTAATTCTATCTGCTAGCCTCTAACGGTTAGAATGGTATTCTATACATAGTAGGTGCACATAAAATGAATTAACATCAATAATCTTGACGAGGGATTAGCAGGAGGATAGCTTGTAATCTTGCATAAGAGGTTTTTGAACAATTTGAAGGGGCTGTCTTGCAATTATTAATAAAATATGTTCCAATTAGAGATAGTGATGCGTCTTTTATTGTTACTTGTATAGTATTATGTTTTTTTCATTCATTGAACTTGTACAAATGGACTTAGTATTGATGTTATCTCATGTTTTGTGTTCTATGTTTATATAGGGGCAACCTTGAGAGCTACACAACAGACTACACCATACAGGTCCTTGTGGGGTATTGTGCGGTTTACATTTTCATGCAGACTTTCATGATTCCAGGCACCATTTTTATGTCATTACTTGCTGGATCCCTTTTTGGAGTTTTCAAAGGCGTAGCTCTGGTAGTGTTCACTGCCACTGCCGGTGCTTCTTCTTGCTATTTCCTTTCTAAGCTAATTGGGCGGCCCCTCGTGTTCTCTCTTTGGCCCGATAAACTGAGTTTCTTCCAGGCCCAGGTTAATGTCAACTCATTCATGCAAATACTTCTGCTTCCACTAAATTTCATATCAACAAGAACATGATATTTGTTTTCTTTTTTACTCTCAGGTGGCTAAAAGAAGACAGGGACTGCTTAATTACATGCTTTTCCTAAGGGTGACCCCGACCTTGCCAAACACATTTATCAACGTTGCTTCCCCAATAGTGGATGTGCCTTATCATATCTTCTTATCTGCAACCGTTATTGGACTTATTCCTGCTGCATATGTCACAGTCAAGGTATGTTCATGTTGATATTTGAATCTTTAAAATCATTATTTGGAGAAGATGTTTTGTTTCTTAGTCAACATGATTCTGAAATTGAATGGGAGGATACTACAAGTCTCAAACAAATTGAAGTTGATAAAAGTAAAACAAAGCATTTGCAACAGATATATATAAAGCATATGATATTGTTGCAATCAAAGTTTTCTGGAGTAAGAGCAACCAGACTGGTGCGTCTGGTTGGAAGATTGCTTTTGGTTGCATATATGACATCCTAAGAGTAGAAAGATTGGCCTTGTGGTATGTCAGTTTTGATAATAACAAAACAATCATTGGTGTTTTCAATATTCATAAATACAGATTACTTATTTGGGCTAATCACATCTCAAGGGATAACGTGACCAGGGATATAAGCCTGGTGCACAATTTATTGTTTTCTTTTTCCTTCATAATAATGTATAATTGGGCGGGACGCTATTGGGAAAATAGCAAAAGGTTTTGATTGTGCTTAATGATATTTATGGATGGCAGTGATGCTGGAAAAATATAATCAACTCCCTCGGTTATGTGCAGGCTGGAATTGCTCTAGGAGAGTTACAATCAGTTGGAGACCTCTATGACTTCCATTCAATTGCCACACTTTTCCTGATCGGTATTGTCTCTGTCACCCCCACACTATTAAGCAAGAACAAATCATAGCTCTGCACTGAATGGGCATGTGCAGTGCACATGGGGCAACAATATCGAGCACCATTGCTTCTTCTGTACAGACTAGGGCTGAATAACCGCTGCATGGCAGTATCTTTCTGCGTGAGAATTCAACCTGTCAATACGGTCTGGTGATGGTATCGTTGCCATGAACAAATGTTTGTTTGGAGGAAAGAGGAAAAGGTGGGAAAGGCTGGTCAATAGATCTTCAATTACAATCAGAATGGCAAGAAGCCAACTTCAAACTAATGTGTACATTGTTAAAGGAACTCTGCTTTAAGGACATTTATGGTGTTTTATCAGTTTTAGTGCTAAAATTTACCAAAGTATGACAGTTCTGTATGTGCAAGTTACATTAAGGTGTCTGTGACTGAAAACATGTCCATGCATGTAATGATTTGTACTTTGTAGAGATCTGAAATATATGGAATGCTGAATGCACTAAATTTGGACATACCTTGCTAGTTTAAAGTTAAAACCCAATGTATTTTACAATTGCATTTGTTCTATTTGATAAATTAAATAATGGGTTTTACATGTTGGGTTATGTTTTGATTGGCAGATCAGCTACCAGTAAAAATAGTTCAACTTTTTGTTGCTTTAAGCTTTGTTTGATAACACAACTGAAAATTTGTAATGAAATATTAATTGTTAAAAGACATGGATGTTCTACTCAACGACTTAATAATAGTAATAACTACGTATGCTCCGTGAGATGTTGAATATTGATTATAATAAATTATAACCAAGTAATTTTGAACCTAGTTGTAGAAACACCAACCATTTCACAATTACTTGGTTATAATTTATTATAATCAACATTCAACATCTTACGAGAGCATACGTAGTTATTACTATTAAGTCGTTGGGCCAAGTGGTTAATACCACTTTGGATTCCCTATGAGATCTCACGTTTGAGCCTCCTTGTCAACGGTATGGGGTGTGAGAAACATTGTTACTTCGAGTATGATGTCTTGTCGCTTATAAAAAAAAGTTGTTGAGTAGAACATCCATGCCGGTATGACATTATAATACAATAAAGTAGTTTATGTGTTATCTCTTCTTAAGGAATGAATTGCTACGCGAATAAACTCTTTAAAAGAGCTTTGTAGAAGATTGACTATAACTCTTCATTTTATGCATTGCATTTCAACGAACGAGTGTGATTCTTTAAATTTTGTTTATGTGGCACCTCCTTTGTAGAGACACTAGGTGTCACAAACAAACACTCATTTCTCCAATTCAGGACATTTTGTGGGGATGGCACGAATGGTTTCTAGTTTCAACCTTTGAAATGTTGCCTAATAACTCTTAACACAGGGAAAATTGTCAAAAATGGCTGGCATTAAAGCAATCCAAACAAAACCCTTAACTTTAGAGCATCTGAGTGAATAAAGAATAAGAAAATACACATTTTAACTCTAGCAATTACAAGAATCTCAAATGAAACCTAACAGGAAAAGAGCAATCAAAGAAAAGGAAGCAATGTTACCATTCAAAGGATTATCAATAAATAAATAAACCAGTCATTATGGAAGAACTGAATGATAAAACAAACTTTGAACAGACTGCCTATAACAGTAGGTAGTCTCTCATCAGCATACACGTTTTGACAACAAGAGATATTATTTTCGTAATGTCTACTTAAATTTCTTCACTTTCCTGTCACGGTGAGAGCTGTCTGGTGTTCGACTTTCCAGCTTACGTTTTTTCCCTGCCTGGTTCGGAGCGTCGTTTAGCACTTTCGCTTTCCTTGCAGCAACTGATGGTCTCTTCCCCTTGCGTTCTTTTGGCTTCTCTCCACTCTGACTTCTAAACTTTGGTTTGACTGAGCCCATGCTTTTTGGATAGGCTTTCTTTTGGACACCAGATTTGCTAGCTCGCATACCCTGGTAAGCCAATGGAGACTTTGTATCTGCCGTGTATTTACTGTCTGGAGTCCTTGTGTCAGCTCTATACCTCCTTTCTGGGTAATTAGATGCTGATCCTGGTGATGTGTTGCTTCTCTTCGATGGGGTGGAATCTGACCTGGCATGAGAGAGCCTCAGATCTCGATCTCGAAGCTTCAAAAACCGTCTCTTAACAACCATATGTGCAGCATCCTGGAAGCCAAATTTAAGGTATTGTAAGAAATGGAATTACAGAATACCTTAGGAAACATGAATTCGGACAAGGACATGCATATGTGAAACAGAGAAATTTATAATTAGGAAACATGAATTCGGACAAGGACATGCCAATTTATAAAACATGGGAAGCAACCTGTCAGAACTAGATTTAAAAGCAAACATGCCAAAAAATAGCATATCACTGGCTCTTCCAACGAAATGTTTCACCATATATACTTTCTTGTTAAACAGGATATGCGTGTCCCTAAGTGTCATACTACTACTACTACTACTACTACTACTACTACTACTACTACTACTACTAATGTCTATTGATGCCTGCATTTCCAAGAGACCCTAAACAGCCTTAATACTTACATACCATAACACATTCAAAAGGGATGAAGAATTGATCATCAACCAATAGAGTCCCTAAACATAACAGGATTAAACAGAACCCCAAAATAACCATTTATTCCCTTAACTGAAGACCGAAATGAAATGTAAGCAACTTAACTCAGAAAAACATTAAACCTAGTGATACCCTACATCTATGCATGCCCATTCCAAGTCCACCCTAACAATTGAATATGGACGTCCAATCCCATTTGGAAAAGGATTGGCATATCTTATCAACCCTATCCAGTTGCATAAATTCCCAAACACATTACCAACAACAATCATTAAGACAGCTACAGATTAAAAACAATCAACAAGAAGGTCTGGTTTCATTCTCTTGTGATTAAACTAATAATAAATGAAGTGCAAGTAGACTGAAAATAGATATTAAGAACAATTTGATTATACCCTTGTTTTGAACAAGACATAGGCTATTCCTTTGCCCACACTTGAATGAGGATCCCTAACAACACGCACAGCTTCAATGCTGGATTCAAGATTGTTAATACCGCAGAACAACTGATAAAGTTCTTCATCCTGTAGAGTACCACCACATATCCACATTAGAATGACAGAAGTACAGAACAACAAAGCACGGATACAAATGGCATATGCTATAGATTCACCTTTACATCAAATGGGAGATTACCCACAAAAACAGTTCTCTTGTTATCATAAATTGGAGCCTGCTCCCCTTTCAGCTTCTTGCGGGGTGGGCAAGCTCTGTCAACACGAATGTGCTTACCTGCCACCTGATTCAACATAATAATTGATAAAGAGTAATTAATAAATAAAACATCTACGATGCAGAAATATAATTTAAGACCTAATCAATAGACAGTCTATTATAGACTGGACAACAGTAGAAGACTAACATACCACAGCCATATTATGGGTCAGAGAAGCTTGGGCGGATTGCTCTGTTTTGAAAACAATGTAAGCATGAACACTGCAAAAGTGGCACATTCTAATCAGAAAATAGACAATATGTCATAGGAGCATCAACAATTTTTTTTAAGAGATTCATATAATGAATACTATCCAAAGCAGTAAACACTGGATCCTACTCTGCAGTAGTATGGTCAGGGACGGATGCACAGCAGCCACATTGGGGGCAGTTGCCCCCAGTGATTTTTTTTTTTTTTTTTTCAAAACCACAAAATTTTATAAATTTTCATATTTGTCCTAACAAATTTTTACTTTTGCCCCCACAAAAATATTCAAATAATTAAGTATTGCCCCCAGATTCGGACCTTGAACCTCTGACCCAAAATAATTTGTATATGATAATTTATTTTGCCCCCACAAGCTACAAGTTCTGTATGGTGTTTCATATAGGCAAGGAAAGTAAACATCCAAGTAAAAAAGCTATCAAAAGGATTAAGAATCACAATACCTGTCAACGGCATCATTTATTTGTTTCTTTCTTATAGCTCCTTTCCTCGGAGTCTTGGTCTGATCAAATCGAGATAGTAAAACATAAGTTACAAAATAAGATATGGTAAACAAACTATATTGAAATCCCAGTAGTAATAGAGACACTCACATCCAATATTGGAACTGAACGAATCCTCACAGACTCCACCTCTCCAAACTGGCTAAACTCCTTCAACAAACCCTTCTTCTTCACCTTCAGTGGCAAGTTCCCAACAAACACAGTTCTCAGAAGCTTGCTCTCATCATCAAACCCCTCCTTCGAGACCAGCATTTCAGCTGGATCATCCACCTTCTTCCTCTTCTCCCCAACTTTCGCACCCTCACCTTCCTCTCCACCGCCCGTTTTAGCTTTAGGTTCTGGAACTGCTCCGTACTTCTTCACCTCATACTCCGTTTCGAGCTCATCTCTCTTCCTCTTGTTCTTCTTCGTCTCTTTCTTCAACTCAGAACCCAAATTGAGCTCTGCTTCTTTATTTTCACTGGGCAAGTCATTGGGTACGGTAACGGTATCCAATTCTAGGGTTTGGGTTCTCTCCTTCTTCGATTTCTTGGCCTCCACGGGAGGATCGGTCGAAGGTGAATCAAGAGCAGACCTTTTCTCTTTTTTGCTCTTCTTTCGCTCATTCGGCTCAACGATATCGTGACTTTCTGAATCGACATGCGTAGGGTTTTCGACCGGAGGTACAACTCGGGATCCTCTCCGGAATGGGTTGTTGTCGGAGAAGATGGAAACCGCCTCATCCTGGTTCTGGTCCTCGACGTCGCCGAATATGGTTTTGAATATGTCCGACGACGGAGGGTCGGCGGGATTGATCTCTTCTCCAACATCTTTTTCTTTCTGTTTCTTCTTTCCCATTTTTTTCGCTTTCACTGCAGACTACAACGCCACGAAGAGGATGAATTTTGATAGCACAAGTTTCCAACTTTCAACTGCCATCTTCGAGCTTTGTATTGTAACCCTAATTGGACAATTTTGGGGGTGGCCAATTCGGATCCCCCGCCCCGCCCCGCCCCGGAAATGATTTGTGGGTCACCCATGTGTAGGATTTAAATCCATTTTTAAAACACCTTCAAAAGTCTAAACTAGTCTATCTAGGAACTCGCATGGTTCAAATATGACGTGTTTAGCAACAATATTTTATAATTCAATCCGAATACGATATGTTTTATGAATACAAAACATGAACATGTCACGTATAACATGGTAACTAAATGGGTCGTGTTAACACGACATGATTAAAACGAACACGACTCTCCATATTTTACGCAGTAAAGCCAACATGTTTGACACGACACTACCAACACGTTTGACATGTTAATATAATTCATTTTACAATTATACGTTTAAGTAGATCTCTCACAGCACAACTAGTAAACTGACGGTGCGTTTTTTGGGGCCCAACACAAGCACGGCACAATTGCAAAATATGTGAGCCCAAACACGTTAACACTTTAATTTCATGTCGTGTTTGTATCTTGTGTCTCTATAATGTACCATCCTCGTATATAAGCTTACTTTGACTCTTCTCAGCAAGAAATATATTTTTACCTGTTTTTTTATTTATTTAATAAACAGTTCAACAATTAAATTCAAGAAGAAAAAAGAGAGGGAACAAGAACAAGAAGAAAATTGCATATTGTCTATATCCTTGTTCAAGAAGATTAGAAGAAGACATAGAAACAAATTTAGAATCAAAAGATAGATGCCAATATACCATGTTCTTGTCAACACCTTCCAAAAAGATGAACAAATCGAGGCTCTCGAGCAATTCGCACCAGCTATGCTCTGCATATCTTGCTGGCTCGAGCTTTCGATCCTTATAAACTCCCTAACCCTTTCTCTTTCCTTCGAACATTTTCATAACTAAAGTTGACAGCAAAAGTCTTGTATTGGTTTCTTGATCAGTCTACAATGGCAGAACCAGCTGCTGAGACTCATAGTGCCCAAGAATCACCACCAAAACCCGAGGAAAACAAGATAGAAATCGCTGCTCCTGATGTCCACGACGCTGCCACGCAACTCAAGAAGGCTAAGAAGGTTCGTTGGGCTCGTACGAGCCATCAAGAAAAGCCTAGCAAGCTTGAAACTTTGTCCTGGTACTCTTATGAACTCTGCTCCTACTTCATCCAGACAACACTTGTGCCTATTGTGTTCCCTCTCATCATCAGCCAAATTGTATCTTCTCCGCCGGAGCCTCCTCAGGGTTGGACCTCCAGCCACAAGGGCTTGGTTTGTTATGACAAGGAAATGCAACTGTAAGTACACTGATTCATAATCAATTTTGGAGGATTCACTTTCTATGTAATGTACCTTTTGTTAGCATTGGTGTTAGTGAATTTTCAGGTATGAAAGACTAACATATCGACAAATTCGAGTGAACAATTTGAAATTCTCTCCCTTGGGATGGACTTCAATTTCTTGGGCTATAGGGTTGATTTTGGCTGCTCCGATACTCGGGTTCATTTCCACTCCTCTTGACTATGGTCGGGTCCAGCAGTTGATTTCAGGAGCTGCAACACTAATTGGAGCTCTCTTTTGTCTCCCAACTGGGTTTTTCAAGACTGTCAAGATCTTCCCTCCTTACATTTCAATCATCATTGCTGCTCACGTAGTGGCTATAGCGTCCCACACTCGCCATTTCGGCCTTATGGTTCGTGGCTTCACTGGTTTAGCCAATCAGAACGAGCAATTCAAAGTGAGAAGTGCAGTGGGTGGAAGGTTCTCTCTTTATGCCACTGCAGTTGGTAGCTTGGGCGCTGCGATCATAGCCGCCTTCACTTACCACATGCTTAAAGAATCCGAGGAATTTATCAGTTTATGGGTTGTTTCAATATTCAGCGGACTTAAATGGCTTGTTGGTATAATGCACATAGGCATTGCTTATAGACCCGGCGAGATTAGTACTGAAGCTGTACCAAAAACCCATTTCGTTTCGGTCTTCAAGTACCCTCATGCCCTCGGAAGCCTAGTTGCTGTCTTTCTTTCGTCGTTCACAACAATGTGCATCTTCGGGGGAGGCGTGCTATTTCTAATAGGCCAATTGTGCATAGAACCAATATTCTTGCTTTACATATGGCTAACTTATTTCATCTTCCCCTTGGTTTCCTTACCGTTACTGCAACCATTACAGAATGTCATTAAGGCGGACGCTGTCAAAATGCAACTGATGGGCTTTCTTCTATCAGTATTCACATCCGGGATGGGATTTTATTTCCGGGACAAAATTTGGGATAAAAGTGTGATACTCATTTTTGCAGCCATACAAAGCACATCAACCGGGCTCTTGCACGCCTTTGGGAGGGTTTTGTTGCTAAATTGCGCACCAGCCGGGAAGGAAGGTGCATTTTCAGTATGGTTCTCGTGGGTGAAAGCTCTCGGGACGTGCATAGGCTTCGCGGTTGCATCGGTTTTTCATGGAAGTGTTGACTCTTCTTTTGGTGTGGCATTTGCTGCTGCTATATTTGGTGTCATCACTTTGATTTTTGGAAATATCAGTGATGTTGGAGGAGCTGTAGCTGCAGGGCATGTGGGAGAAGATGCTGATGGTGAGGAGGCATCATCATCATCATCTATGAGTACTGGTTTGGATGATAGTGTTAATTGAAGGTAAAGAGGAAATACCAAAGAAGAGTTGTGTTTGTTTGCACTATTGTTGTTGCTTGTAACTGCAAATACTAAGTGAGTTTTGTGAAGGAACCAACATGTTGTTTTGTCTGTAATTGACATTTAAATTTTGGAGTTTTCATTCTTTATTTCTCAATTTGTCTTAAGTAAAGACTTTTAAGTGGTATGGTTTTGAAAAACTATTGTTAATGATGGTGCAAAAAATGCTACCTTAGTTATTGTCACAATATATACTGGGGGTACTAAAAAGAGCAAATAAGTGTTAAAGTGTGAGCAAGAGAGGCTTTATGAGAAGTGAATAGAGGGCTGAATCAAATCTTCATTTGATTCAGCATATGCTGCAATTTGGGTTTCGGGGAGGGTTGGGTTTGAGTTCTACGTGCAAAATGTACAAATTTGTGTGTGTTTGCCTAATCTGACGCGTGATTCTTCAAGAAATATTCGTCACGAAAATTGATCGGTTACATTTTATGTGATTTAAACTCGTAATATTTAAAATTGAGATTTTAAGTGTCCACGAGTTTGAGTTTAATTTGTCAATTTTATTTAAAGATAAGAACGATATGCAGCTTTAATGTATAAATAAAAGATTGTTATGCGTGCTGTAATCACATGTATTTTCTTATGCAGTTGGAAGAACGTCTTGATTTACTTTGGCAACACATGTAGAATTGAACATTTTCGGTTAAACATTTGTCTATTTAAATTAAATGTATATGAATTATTGTAATTCATTACCATCCTAAATTTTGTGCTATTTTCAATTAGAAAAGAGTCTCAAAAAAGTTAATGAACACTCACAGTTCTAATTTACTTGGTCAATAATTTTATTATAGGAAAAAAGTTCCCAGAGGTGTCTAAAGTATCTCATTTGTTTCGTTGGGGTCCTCAAACTATGACATGTTCCGCTCAGGTCATAGTTTATTTGTTTTTGTTCTCGCGAAGGACATTCCGTTAAGTCACTAACGGAATCCGTTAGTTTTAACTGACGTCGTTAAAATGTAATAAAAAAATAATATATAACATACGATTTTACTAATTTAACCTTTATATTTTTCAAAACTTTAATTTTTACCATCTTCAACCTCTCTCTATCTTCTGTAATCTTTCCCTCTCTCTTTGAGGACAACTCCGGCAGATTTAGAGACGGAGAAGCAACACGTTTTTCCGGCGGAAGGTTGAGGGCAGTAGGTCGGGTCGGGTCGGGTCTGGTCTAACATGAGCTCTCGACGCAAACCACACCTGCGCGATCCGCCGATGAAACGAATCGGTGGTTTGCTGGGGCGGCGGCGAAGCATATCCCGGCAACACCACGGCGGGGGTTTCTTTCAAATCAATCGTTTCAGGATTGAATTTCACTTGTGGATTAACAAAGCCTTTCATTGTATTTTTTAAAAGTTCTAGGTTTACATACAAGTAATATAATTAGTTGAGCACTTATTGATGTAAATCGAAACCCATTTTCGTCAATAAATTCCTCCAAATCTTATATATTTTGGAGTCGTTTTCCTAAATAAAATTGCAAAATTCAGACGCTATATTGCCTTTCAATACAAAATTGCAAATCCCAGAGAAGCCTTTGCTATTAAAGCTCCCCTTTCTACCGTATAATGCTTTTCCTTGGACTGCTTACAAGGATTACTACTACTATATGTGTTAAAGTATGGCTTATTTACTAACGATGTAATAACCCAAATCTTGAGGGAGGGGACAATGGCTAGCTTGGTTTGGTTCAATTTGATTCAAAGAGAGAAGGAGCGATTACAGAAGAGAGAGAGAGAGAGAGGTTGAAGATGGTAAAAATTAAAGTTTTGAAAAATATAAAGGGTAAATAAGTAAAATCACATGTTATAAATTATTTTTTTATTACATTTTAACGGTGTCAGATAAAGCTAACAGATTCCGTTAGTGACTTGACGGAATGTCCTTCGCAAGAATAAAAATAAGTGAACTATGACCCGAGCGGAACAAGTCATAATTTGAGGATTCCAGCGAAACAAATGGGATAGTTGAAGGACCTGAGAACTTTTTCCAATACAGAAAACAGCAAAGAATCGAAGGAGAGCTGCAATAGGAATTGTAAAATAATAGTCAAACTCAAACAAATGGTGACAGTAAAAGAATCAAAGAAAACACAAAGGGATAACCACTTTTTTGGTACCCAAAGTTTTAAAAAATACTCAATTTGGTACCCAATATTCTATTTCTTCCA
>JAYMTH010001868.1:0-13750 GCA_036897465.1 Pelargonium australe | reverse complement strand
TAATTATCAAATTCGTTAAAATTATCCGTGCATCGCACGGGTGTATAAATTAATATATATATATAATGACATTATTTTTTATAATAGAAATTGTATAGTTGTCCATAAGATAATGAAATTTTATAAGTTCTCTTAATTAGCAGCGTAAAAATTGTCATCCCAAAGATGGGAAGTGCAAAAAGGACACACGTAAGAGCTCAAAAACAACTTTAAAATCTAAGATTCATCCCACAAATTACGCGTTACGCTAACCTGAAACTCAATAATTAACTTCCATTACACGTTACCCTAAGCGAGTTCTTGGATATCAAATTGAATATCTATTTCATTACACGAATGCGTGTTACACTACCTCAAACTACGGAAACAACTTGAAGCGAATCGACACCAAATGAGAAGGATAACGAACTTTCATCACCGTAGACTAAAACAAAGAGATGAGAATATTACAAAGAATAGCTGTACAAATAAATTATCATTTTTACAACATTGGACAAGGCCAAGTTATCAAGAAGCGGTACCCTTGTTTTCGAGGGAGAATGGTTGATCTTCGCCTTTGAGAAGAGCCAACCTCTGAGACCTCGAATGACCTTGTCTGTTATTAAGGATATCAATGTATGTTCGGAGTCTATACCGGTCTGAGTTTGTGAGAGAGAACGGAGGGTTGAGAATGAGAGATGGTGCTTCCACCAAAAGGAAGAGTAACAAGCGCACTGCTTTTGAATATAGCAACGCTGCACTTTCCGTCTCCCCCATGAGCTCTTCGACCTGACAAACAAGTGTAGGACAACAATTCTTAGCAAATATAGCCGCTAGCATCTAGTACTGTCTACTATATAAAACCCATATGAAATAAGAGCCTCTTGGGCTCAAGTGGCGGCCCCCTCACGTGCAGGTTGGATAAGAGAACGGACCTTGCACATGGGACCAAGAAGGGATTCCTTAACATTCTCCTCACGTGCAAACGAGTCACTAGGCTCAAACACAACCAGTTTTGATACCTTGTTAAACTAAACTCCAATACAAAAGTTTAAACTGATAGGTGGAAGGCCTAAATAGTCTATCAAGTAGAGACAGACTTCACATTCTTTCAACATGGGATTCCTCAACACGTGCTAAATGACATGACATGTGCTAAATGACATGATATGATGTCAGCTTGCAACACATTGATAGCCTACTACTCTCACTATTGGTGCGTGTAATTACATACACTTGGACTCTACTATGCTTTTGCAACTTATGTCTTCCATATTCCAAAGATAGGATTGACTCATATATAGTCTTGGTTGGTGGATACTCGATCTTTTTTCCCATTGTAATGTGCACTACTTAATACAGAAGTCGTGTTTAACATTGCAGCTCTCACTGTCACAAGCAGGGGAATAAAAACATGTCAATTCATGCATCATGCTTTGAGAGTGAATCTCAGCTTGATTTCCTTATATCTCTTGGGCACTGATATTGTGTTAGTGTGTTGTAAGCAAAATACCAGAACATTGATTGAACAAATGAGTCTGATACCAGAGTAAGAAAAGTTAAGTACTCACTCCACCATGTCTTCCAAAAGCGAGAGCAGATTGAAATATTGTCTCCATCGCATCTGGCATCTCTGTGCTTCCTGCAACCATGTCAGAAAGAAAGGTATTGAGAAGCTTAAACACGAAAGAACAAATGCCAAAATAACACAGCACCATAACAGCATCTATCAAAATAAAGAAGACAACTAAAGTCTTTTGATATGACAAAGCGAAAATGGAGATGCACAAGGATAGAGCCGCATCTAAACCAATAGTTGAAACTAAGGATCAAACCAAAACAAAATTGATGGCCAAGTTGCTTGCCAATCAACCCAAGTTCAACTAAGAATAAATACTTGAAAAAGAAAATACCAATAATAATGACAATAATAGACTTTATTCTTGCAATTATTCCCTTCTAACTTTTTGACTAAATTGTTTTTATTTTTCAGAAGATTCCAAAAATAAAAAGGCAAACTTAAATATGAAAAAATAAGGATCATTGTTCTGTAAAAGAACGAAAAAAACAGCCAATAATGACTCGTAATTTCATCAAAAGTAAAGATAAATAGTTTTGAAGAACAATATGAAAAAATGGGAACATTTGATCTTACATGCACTCGTGAACTAATGAGAATGCTCTAGGAAAAACAGAAAAACAGGAACTCTTTCAGTATAAGCAAAATAATCAAAATATCAAATACATACCAGGCTCAATAGCCTTAGCCAGTTCCTCGGCATGCTCAACTTCCAGGAGAAATTCCTTCTCAATCTGAGAGGACATATCCTCTGCCCCTTGAGCGGTTGCATAATGACATTGTTCTAATGCAGAACTGCCATGCTTCTTATCGATACTTGTCCTCAATCTAGTATTCTCTTGGGTAGGACTTCCTTCCATGGCCGAGGCAGCCTGCGTATGGCAAATATCCAGTGCTTGCTTCCAAATTGCAAGAATTACAAGCTGAATTGAGAATGCTTCTAGCTGCTTACCTCCATCCATCTTTTGGACAAAAAAAATAGACTCAGATAATCTTGAAGATAAACACGTAAAACCAGAAAATTTACTAACATTCATTGTACCATTAGGCGAAGGTAGAATCGATACATATCAGTAGGCCGGCTTCTACAAGTATAGAAAGCACAGAGACTGACAAGTTTCTCCATTATTAATCTATATCTACTAAGAGCTATTTTCCTCAAGAATTTACTCATTGCATATTAAGGGATCAAAAGACTCCACATTTTGACCCTCCAGTCCTACTAATTACTATATATACTGTTCAATTAAGAGCATTATTCAATTAAGAGTCCCCTATATTTGTTTATGAATATCTGTGTTATTGATTCATCGTATACGTTGTGTACAACCAAAGATGAGGAGTCCATAAGCAACAAATTTAAAGCCAAAATGAAGCTCTCATGGGCTGACATAGTAAAAAATGGATTAGAATCACTAGAATGAAGTATAGATATTAGCATGGGCTAAAACTGGCCAAGTACCACAGAAAAAATTATCCTCGAACTATGTGCCTAGAGAGAGAGACTCAAGTTTGATTACATAAAAGAGCATACAAGGTTACCTTTTCATTGACTAATTCTGTGATGGCAGATGCACACTGCCGCAAAGACTTGATCCTTGTCATGCAATGACTTGATGGTTGTTCTATAGTATCTCCAACATCTGTGGATCCTAGTGAAGTACCAGGAGCAGAACTTTGACTTTCCAAGCTTCCAGGGTAATACATCTTACTGGTTGCTGTTCCAACAATTGGCACCGGGGCACTTGGTGTCGGGTTCATACTTATAGATGCTAGCGAGGGACTCTCTGATCTGTATAGGGGATGTGGCTTGGAAGCACTTGCAGAGACTGCTGACACATCCACAGGAGGCCCAGAAACGATAACATAATCCTGATCAATCAATTCTGACGAATTCATAACTGCGAAAACAATGAAAATATATATTAGCATCACATACAATGGATGTTGCCAACTACTAAGAGATAAATAAAAACCTAGAATGAAGAACAGAATATGAAGAGAATCTTGGTACCTCTTGACCTAATGTTAACAGATCTTTGGCCCATGGATTTCAGAGGTTCATCTAGATTTCCATCTGAAAGTCTGCGGCCTTCAACCATAAGGCCAGTATTTACAATATTTTGCGTCGCACTAGTGTATCTTGAAGCAAGATCAATTCTGTTAGAAGTGTTAGATGTCGCTTCTCTTCTATTAGCTAATTTTCTATCAGGAGAAAATCCACTAGTAGACTTCATTGAAGATCTTCTTAGATAGGATGGGCTCCCATCTGGACCACTCGAATCGTCATCTAGAAAGAAAGGCATACAATCATCTTGAGAATTTTCGTCTGAATTCCTCACAGGACCATATTCAGACGAACTTGAACTATCCATCATTCTTGAAGACCTCCTACTCCTGCAAACCAAGCAAGATTTTATTTACTTCTAAAAACGAGAACAAGCTTACAAGCCTTATAATGAGAACAGACTTCAATGAGATTTTTTTATTATTTGCTGTTGCTCATTCACCTTGATGGTTCTTCCGGCTGTGAGTCAACAAGGAATGGGTGATTAAATAACTCTTCAAATGTTAATCGCTCCACTGTAAACAAAAAGCAGAAGATAAAGATTCAGAATAAGGTTCAAAATTAAACAAATGATAGAAGTACAAGGTCTGAATCCATTAACAAAACAATTAGCTATTGCCCGTTAGTTTTATACCCCAGTCATTTGCCTCAAACGAAATGGCTTATCACCAACGATTACCTCAGCATCAAAACTTAATAAAAATATGACCAATATAGAATTACAGTCACACATTGGTGAATATAAACCCTAATGAACACATCAGAAATAAATGATTTTTCTCAAACTGATAGGGCGAAAAGGGCTACACAGAAACCTAAAATAACTTGGAGAACAAAGGTATGAAGCTAGACTCTCTTTTAGCAGAAAAATGGAGCAGACTTAAGTTGAATCCTAACACGTTTAGGAGGTTCAGGAATTTAAACTACAGAATAACTGAGGCAACAAAGTTATAAGAGTCCAATAGACACCTCAAGAATTTTGGTTCCTTCACCCAAAAACCACCAAGGCATTCATCAGTATACCACACTTGTTGAGTTTGTGGACTAGTTTAACCTCTTAAGCTATTCTAGTTTCTTTCCACTATATGACCATATAATTGGTAAGTTTCAAATATCAAACTATGACCTATGAAATACCTGGATTACGGCGCAGCAATTTCCGGCACAAATCCTTGCAATCAAAACTCAAATCATCATTATCTGGAGGGAACTGCAACTCGGTTGATTTTATAATGTTCTGCAGCAACTAAACAACGCAAGTGCAGAAAAGTTCAAGTTAGGACTACTGTTAAGGCATGAAGAATCACACAAGCCTCTACAATACTGATACTTCACGAAAGGTAATTAAGAAAAATGAAATCCTGACAGCAATATCAGAAATTCAGATGTATTATAAACAAAGATATATAAACCTGAATTTGGTTGTTCCCAGTATATGGGGTTTTCCCAGTCACAAGCTGAAATAGAATGGCACCGACACTCCAGAGATCTGCCTGTGTGTTCAGTGTAAGGTTAAGAGAAAAAGATTGTGTGAAAAAAAAAAAAAACTTAAATCTTAACATACAAACAGAGAACATGTCACCTTTGCATCATACTTCTGAAGTTGCATGATTTCAGGAGCCATGTATAGTGGTGACCCACACAGCGTTTCTGCAAGGCCCCTAGGTTGTAGAGATCTGGCAAAAGGGCACAAATATTTGAATTTTGAGTAAACTAATGGATGCTGGGATAATCAATTCTACATGGTTCATTTAGCAGTGAAGGATGATGAAACTGAACTTAATTTGCAAACTTCATAAGAGGTTAACTGTGTCCCTGAGTGTCTCTGTGCCTCTAATTTTAGTTCAATTAAAAGGACATCTAAACTATGATAAACAGTACAGATCTAAAAGTTAGAAGCCGGATGATGATGTTGATTACTTTACCTCGCAAATCCAAAATCCGCAATCTTCAAAACTGATTTATTGTCATTTGAGGAGAGGAGGAGGTTCTGTTCCAAAATTATGCATATCACAAAATTATTAGAAAAAATTATCATATAGCTAATAGCACCCAGATCACTATGAAAACTGAAAATAATACAAATAACAACCAGTCTTAAAGAATGTCATTTAGCGAGACTATGACGTCCTAATTTTCTTGTGAACCAAATAATGTGTCTGGTCATTTGTTCTCACACTAGTTATAGGCTGTAGAGCATCAAAACATATCTGTGGTCATACTAACATATCTTTCCTACATTTGTATTCTTCCTAGTCAACCACAATTTAATTCTTCAGTGCACTTCAGTGCACTAGTCAACAAAGATCAAGTAAGGCCTTCTTCTAACTGAACCTCTCCACCATGACAGAGGCTAGTGTAACCATAATCTTATATCAACTACATTACATGTTCACATTTTACGCTACCCCAGTGGTGAATTGATTATTCTAGCTATGCTTGGAACAAATGGATATGACCAAAAAGCTAAATAATATGTCAATTATATAATGCATTCATGCCAATCAGGTAATCCAAACAATTTATTCATTGCCAAAATATAGCTTTAACTGTCAACTCCAAAAAATGAAGCAGTTTCTTAGGTTTTACAATACCATCCTTAGGCAGTTTATTAGGTTTTAGTTTTACAGTCTTTTTTCTAGAACAAGTTAACCACATTATTCATCATCACTCATAGAGCTACAAATCTGACTGCTCATTACAGTTAGCAAAATGAAAAAGAGAACGAAGTGACATGGCCCTGCTTGTTTCCAGCTCAAGAGATAGTCTGATAGGTAGCTAGAAATTTATTTCCAGAATTTGAACTAAAAAAATTAAATAGATAAATAAAACCTGTGGTTTTAGGTCTCGATGTATGACATTATTCGCACGAAGAACTTGTAGACCAGCCGCTGTAAGAAAGGATAAAAAATAAATCCATAGCCACATCATATTGTCTCGTAAGAGATACAGAAAGCGAGGAGCACCCAGAGGGAGTTCAGGACATACCAAGCTGCTGCATGAAGTGCTTTGCAGTTACTTCTGGAACTCTTTCGTGACGCTGAATATACATGGAAAGATCACCCCCTCTACAATACTCCAACACAAGGTTTATCTTCCCAGGAACCTAAACCCCATGCAAATATAAGTTAAAAATTCAAACTACTAATACTATTAACCTTGAAAATTCAAACTCAACAAGATGATTTCTTTACTACTCCTTTAGCACCCCCAATATAGTCAAGCAGGTGAAACTAATGACAGTCAACACAAAGAAACAGGCTACTAGAGAATCAAAATTATATTTTGGAACCTATCATATATAGCTGAGAACATTTATCAAAAGACCCTAGAAAAAATTCGATAAAAACACGAATTTAAGATTTTGGGATTCAAACTTTGCCATCCTAAGCACCGAAAGAACTACATTATGGAAAATATGCCGAACCGGAACTTTAGTAAAAAGAATTGTGATGAGCATGCAATTCCACTACAAGCCCATTCCGTAGACTTCAATTAGGATGCAGGAAAAGCAAAAGGAAAGACCATATGGACTGTATCGGACCAATTTTCAACTCTACCAGTCTGCAACTCTACATTAGTCTCTGTAAACTAAAGCTTCTTGCTTTACCAACTGCCAAATATAGAAAGCTAGAAAAAACTGCAGAAGACCAAATAGCCAAACAACAATGAATTCTTCACACTTCCTGGGCTGAGAAAATCTTCCTCGAAAAACAATTTCCCGAGATGAAAAAAATGCAGTAACAAGCTAAATTTTGAAGCTTGACTACAAAATAACAACAATCATGCATATCAAAGCTTGATATTTCACTATTTTATTAAGATGATATACAAATTCACTTTCTCTCCCAAATTCCATGCAACCAAACAGAACCCAGAGCTATAAATGAAGACAAAAACACAAATAAATAGTTAAAAAAAAAATCAAAATTTTAAAAATTTACCAACCCACCTCAATCATATCGTGCAAGCGAATAATATTCGGATGGTTGATTTTCCGCAAGATAAAAATCTCCGACATGAGGCTCTCCTGCAATTTCTTGTTGAGCCGCCCCGTAGCGATCTCCTTAATCGCCACCTCCGTGCCGTGGACTCTGTGCCTCGCGTGCCACACCACCGAGAACGAACCGGACCCGATTCTCGGACCCACCAAGTAGTCGCCCACCACCCTGACTCCGCCCCTCCCCGCCGGCTGAGACATCGCGAGCCAAACAAAAACCCTAGAGACCCCAAAAACCCGGAACCGATCCCCCGAAAAAAATGCCGAAACTCCGAGCTCTGTAAACGGATCTTCCCGAGATTCGACCCAACTCCAATTCGGATCCTTTTGCTCGATCTTGATGAATATAAATGCCGAATCGATGGAGAGATATAGAGATAGGGGGATTAACGAAGGTCCGGCCTAATTAAGTAATTAATTTAGATTAAACTAATATAATTAGTGTGTCGAGATGGTAATTAGCGCATTTTAGTGTTGGATTTGTGTTGCGTTACAGTGCAGTGGAAGAGAATGAAGAGAAAGAGAGGAGATTAGGATGAGATGAGGATGCCCTCTGTGGTGAGCCGTGTGCGTATTGCGCACCTGATTGTGTCTTCGCGTCCTCAACTTGTAGCCTTCAACGGTTAAAAAAAAAATTATTTTGGTTAGGTAATGATGCAGTGGGGTGGGCCATAGGCCCAATAATACTTGAGAATTGGTTACGTGTTGAGACGCTATTGGTTGAATGAAAATTTGGAAAAATTGTAGGTGGGCACCTCCAAATATAATTGCCAATTTTAATATATGGATTCAAAGGTCAATCAAATTGTAAATGTTGCTTTTTTTTTTTTTGGAATGTATCTCACAATCTCAACTATATTACTTCCACAAAATGAGTCCAATGGATATGGATCTCTATATTTAAACAATATTATTGATATCTTCTTTTTTTTAATGCAATTGTGAATCTTTTTGTGTTTGCCATGATGATTGATATGTCGGGTTTGGAAAACAAAAGGAAAACAAAAAGACAAACAGTTGAATTGGGAAAAACTTTCAAAAAATATAACGTGGTCGGTCAGATTTTCCGAGACCGTCAAATCTAACCTTTTATTGGAATTTGTGTGCAACCGACTTGAGCATATGGTACTTTTGTAGGTTATGAAACTTTTTCTTTTAGATATCACGAGCAAGTAGCGTCTCTCTATCTCTATGTTTTTTTCTCTCGCCTCCTATTAGGTACATAACTTAATTGTTGAAGGTGTTCCAATGACATCAGCCATTTTGTGATCGTTTGTATTGGTCTTTTGAATTATCAAATCGATGTACAACTTAAAAATATAGTGCAACAACACTCTATTTTAGATAAATGAAAGCGTAGATAATTGAATAGTGATTTTATAAACAAATAGGATGGGGTTTATCAAGAAAAATTCAGACTACTCAATTAAGATGAAAGATGGTCGGGTCGACCTTCTTATGTAACACAAAAGGTCAAGCTAATAAACTATCTATAAACTACTCTTTCAAATTGATATATACATTGGTGGTCGACCTTCTAACTACTCACAGACTCCTCACTCACTAATTAATCAACCTATACATTTGAAGATCGTCAAATTACGAACTACGTATAAATTTCAAAAATTTACTCTCTCATTCTTCAACAAGAAATTAACAAGTCTCACATTCATTGAAAGAGTCTGAGAGGTGGACGGGCTAAAGCTCTATGAGATAATCTTTATTTTCTCTACAATTTTTTCATGCATCGTACCTCCTTTGAAAGTTTCATTTATTCACAAAAATATGCAAAAGCTGTTTATTTATTTATGTATTAAAGAAAATAAGAAATATTATTTCATGGAGACTAACATCAATACACCATGAAAGACACAAAACAAACCAACCTAAGCATAAACAAAAAAGAAAACCAACAAAATGATCTACAACAACTCAAACTAAAAAACCAAAAACAATAGAGCAACAATGCTAAAGCAACCATAATGAAAAATCATCCTAGGACACCATATCTTAACCGGATCAGAACGAGTACAACCTCTTTGAAGTTGGGTATTACACAGTCTACCAAGTCGATGACACAAGGAAAGCCTCCCCCCCCCCTCAACTAATGTCAAACTAAACCGGACTTTCTCCTCCAACTAAATCAAACCAATGCAAAAGGTGTTTAATTGTTTTTGAAGCCCTAAATCTTTACAAATGATTTATAAATAATAAAACACACAACATGCAAACAAGACTGTCTGGGTGGTGTAGTCGGTTATCACGCTAGTCTCACACACTAGAGGTCCCCGGTTCGAACCCGGGCTCAGACATTTTACCGTTAATTTCTGCGCCATTTTTGACATTTCTTCACTGCTCCGTTTCTTTCACTGACCGACCAAAGCCAAAACTCATTCCCAAGTCTCCTCTTTAACCCCAACTCGTCGTCTCCGAATCATTACACAAACAATCTCAAACTCGTTTTTTTCAACAATTTCCAGACACAGCATCCAAATCTTCCTCGATTCTCTTCGCTATCGAATCTTCTGCTGCGCTCTCTCTCTCTTCGTCTTGTTGCGTCGTTTCTAGGGTTTGGCGGCGAGTTTTGGACGACAAGGAGCCATGGATTGGGGAAACGTCACGGCCGAGGATCTGATGGACGCGCTCCGCGAAGTCGACTGGTCGTCTCCGCCGCGTCCTGTGTCGGAGTTCTTCTCCCGATTCACTGTTCCTAGATCGTATAACAAATGGAACAGCCGCCTCAAATGCAATTTCTACTAGTATGATTCGATGCGATCTAGTTTTCTCTTTACTGTTTTGTTTTAGATTTTCTTAGAGCTGTTTGAGATTCGTTTGAATTGGTTACGTGTCTGGCTGTCGAATTTTGTATGCTTGATGTGAAACTGGAGCGAAATGTGTATTGAGTTTGGTCCTGAAATCGTCGGATGTTTTGGATTGTGGAGCTTAGATTCAGTTCGGTTTAGGTGTTTTCCGGTTTTGTATTATAGTTTTTCTTCAAATTATTTTTATTGTGCATAATTTTACTGTCTGGCATGCAAGTGCATGTGTGTTTCGTGGACATTTTGCTGATCAGAATTGTTCTTGAGAAGCTAAAAGCTCAAATGGAAAAGAAAAATAGTCTACCAACTTGAAAATAGCTGTCTAGGTTCAGTTAATTGGAGGTTGAGTGTTTGGATGGTGAGTCATTATTGATTTGGAGGTTTCAAAGTCTTAAATAGTTTCCTTTTGTACTGCTTATTCTTATTAACTAAACAAACCGAGTTTATTCAAAGTCCGACTTTACTATAAAATGAGAGAATTTGAGCCAATATGGGTTGAGAGTCTACACTGTTAGTTCTGTTGTATGTTGAATTGATGTTGAAGATTCTGTAAGACCTGTCCTGTCCTGTTTTTATCTACTAAAATGAACTGATTTTTCAATGCTTTGTGTTTTTGCAGCTATCGGACTAATTACTTCATCATGATTGTTTTCATTCTTGGTACGTGTCTGGGAACATGAATCCTTCTCATATTTCCTTTTCTTATATTTTATGAATAAACTTCTGCCTTTGTATGTTTTTATTGATGGTTATGTGTGTTTCACATCATACTGTTATCTGCAGGAATGGGTTTTCTGAGGAGGCCATTTGCAATCGTAGCAGCATTTTTAACAGCACTGAGCATCGCTTGTCTGAATGACAGGTAAGCTGCTTGAATTATACCCTTCGACCTCTGTTTGATTTTTAAAGTCAGATTATGGGGTGAGGATCCATACAAAATTTGTATTCACTTTTGGGCTTTGTTTGGATATGTTATCTTGCAGCCATTATCACTTCCGTCCTAGTTTTAGTTTGCTGTATTACATCCTTAATGTTCGAGAAAGTTGGAATTTTGTTTTCGATCTCTTAGTTTATTTTGATGTTTAAGGTAAGAGGCCCTTAATATTTAGAATGAAGGTACAATAAATAAGAGTTTTACCATAAATAATTTCCGTAGAATGTGGAGTTCAGACAAGATAATGAATAGTTGGATTTTTGGCATTCCTCTCGTAAACTCCCATGACAAATATAGAAGGCTAAACCTTCCACTTCTAGCACCAGCTGCCAATTTACAATTGTTCAAACTTTTGCACTTTTCCTTCTAAAGAGCAAAAACTCAACTGCCCTTTTCCTTTTCATCTCTTAAAAAAAAAAGTGAAGAAAAAGAGGACATTATATCCAGGCCTCCCCTGGACTAGAAGATTGAATCACCCCCATTTAGTGTCAAGGCAGTGTCATAGGAAGCAACTGTGAGCATGCCGAGAAGCTTTGGTGCAACAACACCATGAATAATTATCTGTTTGGGAGAAAAATGGGGAGGCTAAGAAAGTAAGAAACAGATGAGAGTTTGAGGCGGACATTATATTCATGCCACCAACTGTGCATTTACAAAAGATTTTGTTTCAACAGTAGAACTATTTTTCAACTTTTTTAAAAAGCTGGAGTTTAATAGGCCAAATTAAAACTATAAGAATGTGATTGATAGCTAGGCGATGAGCATTTGTAAACTAAGTACTTGCTATTGTATGCCTATGTCTAACAAATGGGGTGGGCACTTGGGGAAAGGCCACACTGGGGTTGCTTTTATATGCTCATTTTATCCAAATAGGTTTTGAGCTTAGGGTAGAAGTCAATTTGTGGACCATTTGTTCTTAAATTGTTTGCTATGTAAGTTCAGATTTGGATTCGTTTGAGAACTGTTGGTGCCTTATTTTCTCATCAGTCTTATTAGTTACTGTTTAGTTGGTGCTGAGGACTGTTACTACAGCTTTGCAGGTACTTTTAACGAGAAGGTGACAAGAACGGTGAGGCAGTTCTCTCCACATTTAGCTGCAAAGATGAGGCCACCTCTCACGTACGTTTGTAGCCTACTATTTGCCTGCCTTCAAGGCATCTAGAATTTGTGTGTTCCTAACTGATTAATTTTTGACAGGCCTGTTATTCGTGGACGCCCATCAGCTAAAAGAACAATTTTCATATGTGGCAGGCCTCGTTGGGTGTTTGTCTCAATATTCTCTTCTGGTATAATTTAACCAGGAAATGATTCTGTTGTTTATACTTTAGATTTGTGATCTGAATGTTTGCTGATGAGATTTTCTTCTTTCCCCTTTCTATAGCAAGTTTCATTCTATGGTATGTCTCTTGTGGTCTCTTAACTGTCATGTGGGCACTTGCCATCGGACTTCTAGGTATGTCAAACACTCGTAAAAAAGTTGGTTCTTATTTGTATTGTATATACTTCTACCTAATTAATTTCTGGCGTGCTTGCGTTCCTTCTCCTCAGCTACTATCCTTCATGCAAGCTTTAGAACACCCAACTTGAAAGCACGTCTGAACACATTCCGGGAAGAATTTCGTGCTGTTTGGCGCAATTACAGTGAACTGTAGCTTACCTCAGTTGCATGAAACTCCAGGATGTGAGTAAACTCTGCTTTGATCCTTTTTATGCATAAATTTCCAGTCGTACTAATTAATTTGTGTTTTGTAGGAGAATGTTTCTTATTTTCCTATTTAGCACTCTAAAATAATGTACTAGTCACAAGTCACTGAGAAAGTAATTTTTTTATATTGTTATTGTAGCCAAAAGTGATGGTTCCAAATATTCTATGAGTAACGGATTTAGACAGGATCTTATTTTAGGACCATTGATAACTGTTTCCGTGTTTAATACTCTTAAGATGCATACCACTCTCATGATTTAGTCTGATGGTCGCTTGGAAATGTTTTTAGCTTCTCAAATCTCAACTTTATTTCTTTGGAGTTTTTTTGCTGTGTGCTCTAAAACCATTGCGCACTTGCGCACTGTATGTGTTTGAGTTGCATTTGGTCTGTGCATACAGATTCGAGTAAGGCCAAGGGTTGACGAACACAAAATGAACTAAGCAGTTTATGCAGTAAAAAGGAAAAAAAGCAATCTATATTATTCGGATGGTACTGTAGATAGACTGGACAAACAGTTGAATGACAAACATTACGTATCGAACAGTTCAATTGAGTTTTCCAATATGAAACCAGTTAGGGGTTCCTTTTGTGCCTTATAAGTTATAATATATGGGTGTTCAATCATCTTATTCTGTATATATATATATAGCTTTGTTGAGTTCACT